>JAQJVL010001578.1:0-168820 GCA_035578905.1 Stictocephala bisonia | reverse complement strand
CAGTAACGACGTTTGATTGGTATTTTTTCTATGCATCCAAAAAGATACGCGTTTTGCATATTGAAATTCCCCATATCCCAAAATGCATTAAAGATAGCAGATTTTTGATCATCAGTGACTTTCTCCTGACATTTTAGGGGGCATTTGCACATCTCACCTAAAGTTCTGCCTGGTACATTCTTTCCTAATTTTGTCTGGTACGCTCTTCCTTCGTTCCGCCTTTTCTTTCTTATTTCAACTTTTTTCATGTGTGACTTACGTTTCCTTTTCCTTGGGCTTTTTACCGGAGTTAGAAGTGGAGTTCTTGGTGAAACATTGACCACGCCTTGTGGAGCTGGTGCGTGCCCTTCGTGATCTTGTAAATCTTGTATCTGTGAAAAATAAAACTTGTTATATCCTTGGCAATGGTATGCTATCATGAAAAATTATGCACTATTAAAATAATACTTTAAACAATTTAAATATTTCTGGTTAGCTTATTTTTGAGGTCACAGATTAAATTGCTTTATTACGTGCCTTTTTTCAACGTCTATTAGTTGATAAACAATGGAGTTGAATGGAACACTGATACTTGGTTGCTATTTTGAGGGTTCTCTCAGTTCTCTGTGTACCGGCTCAGGCACCATGTTTTCAGCAAGGAAAATTTGGAAAGAAAACATCCTCTACCCATGGGCGAAGTTAACCACTGGACGTTGGGGGAGCCACACAGCTAGCATCGACGCAACCAGAGTGATCTTATAGGGGAGGGGGGTGTTAAAAAACCGGGGGCTCTTGGGGACCAGTTTGGGGCCGGGGGTGGCTTTAACTTACAAACCCCTTCCCCCTCGTTACACCACTGAAAGTTAGTAACATAAGAACCATTAAATAACAAATCATGTTAATTTTACAAATTTATTAATGCATGATGTATTGAAATATTTTACAGATACACAGTAATTAAAGTAAATGAAAGCAATCAAAGCAATGAAAGTAAAAATAATAGGTATATTTACAACATTAAGAGTTTTAACCCGCGGTAACTCGCGTTATTTTCTGTAACACGGCTACTCCCCTACTGAGATTTTTTCTCACCTCTGCATAGGATTGAAAAACACCAAGTAAAAGAGCTTAAAAGTTTAAATACATTTATTTAAACTTAATATACTAGTAAGTACAAGTGAATAAGCATAACATATTACTTTTAAAAAGGTTCAATAATTATTAAATATAAAAAATTAGCATGAATATAAGTTTTTCTGTTTTCATTTTAATCTCTAGCCTACTCAACTACCATGTCTTCATTGGCTGCATTTGAACACTCATGGCACGTATATTTTGTACAACCTACGTGTTCTTTGCATAACAGTCTTGCACACGAGTCACACCTATTATTCGTATAACGTTTTTTTTTTGCAGGACAAATATCGCATTTTGTTTTTGCATCTGCTGTGCGCTTCCTTGTATCTGGGGGAGTGACTCCACTGATTTTTTGTATTTTTTGTCGTAAAGGTATTGACAATGTTTCAATTGATGATCTTTTTGTGATTTGACACTTGATCATATCAGTTGCCAATGTTTTTATAAAACTTCTTCTTGTCACACGTTGGCCTGTGTTGAGGTGTAGCATTATATGTCCGTTTACTGTTGACAAGTTCAACAATCCACAAAATATTGTAAGTGGCCATCTTGCACTAATTCTAGACACACTATATTCAGATTTCATCCTGTCAACGACATCCACCCCGCCCTTAGTGCTATTGTAAAATGTAATGATGTCGGGCTTGCAAAAGTCACCTGTATCTTCATCTATGGCGTCGTCTTGATGCATAGTAGAAAGCATTATTATATTTTTTTTCTGTCTTTTCTTTGGAACATAGGAAACCAATATGCACTTATTTGGTTTCTTACCAAAAGCGAAAATAGAACTGCATTGTGGTCTTCCTCTAATGTTAGTTATTTCTGGAGGCAACTGAGGCTTGTTTATTCTTATCGTTCCCACAACAGTGGTTCTATGATTGTGGTACAAATCATTTGCTAAAGGAACTTGTGTGTAGTAATTATCCATAGTGATGTTTCTACCACTATTTAGTACATGATGGCAAACTCTTTTTACCACACTTGCTGCATCATTATCTAAGCTGTAAGGTCCAAATGGTTGCTTGCCAGGATAAATTTCCATATTGCTTGTGAAGAAAGTTTTGCCCAGGCCCCCCCGAAACTCCACCCATGCCTCTACCTAACCACTTTATGTTATCATGATACATAACAATACCTCTAAAACAGCCTCTGGCTCGGGGTCAATTGCTGCCTCTGGAGTAGCCTCTAGCACAGCTTCTGGAGAAGTTTCTGGCACCAAGTCAATGGCTGCCTCTGGAGTAGCCTCTAGCACAGCTTCTGGAGCAGTTTCTGGCACCAAGTCAATGGTTGCCTCTGGAGTAGCCTCTAGCACAGATTCTAGAGCAGTCTCTTGCATAGGTCTTAGAGTAGCTTTGTTGACACCACGAGGCTGAAAAAAACACATACTAATGTTATAGATTTGTCTCAAAATCATTCACTTTTAATTATCAAATTGGGCAGAATTAAGCACTTTTCACATATTTGTCAAAACCAAACTAAATGCTATTACTTCATTTAACACTATGATTTTATTTTTATGTCTACGTCCATAAGCGGTTTTTTAGGAGGGTGTAATAATAAAAACTAAAAACATATTAAAGAGGTAAAACATAAAGATTTTAAATTATTATTTTCACTTTGAAACAAAATAACCAAATTTTTAGGGGTAAGAAAATGCCAAGCAACGTTTACAAAATTTTCGGCGAAACACAGTGCCAACCATCAAAAATGACTTTTTGATTTATTTCTATTAGAAAGAAACACTTTTCCAAAATGGTTACACTTTATTTTAATGTAAAATAACTGTTTATTAATTTGTTTATGCTTAAAAGTACCATAATACTTATATGCATGCACTTATAACACATGATGCTAACCTACATTACCCAAAGTTATAGGTTAGGGTTTAAATAATGCTAAGCAACACTCACCTCAAAACGTGAAACATCATTTTCCTCATCATTTGGTAAATAATCGGGATCGCTGTCACTGTCATCAAATTCTTCATACAAGTCTTCTAAGTTTTCATAATAATCTTTAAGATTTCTAACACATTTCCTCTTTTCCTCCATTTCTCATGAGGAGCTTGACACTGTCTTCCCCAAAACTTTGCAAACAACCAGTTGAGGTAATAAAATGCAATGCAAATACAGAGCAATTGTAAAAATCTTCTGGTTACGAACCGTCAATAAAATGCCTCGGAAAAGACCGGATTAAATGGAAAACGACATAGGATTCGCTCAACGGACTTAAGATTTGGAACTTGGAACATTCGCTCGCTTACTATTCCAGGAGCAGTCAATATTGTATGCAATGAACTAGAAAGATACAACTTGGACATAGTGGCTCTCCAAGAAACAAGATGGCCCTTTAGTGGTATAATTAACTCTGGAAAATATTCTATATACTACAGCGGAAGAGATGATGGAATACACCAAGCAGGAACTGGATTTGCTATTAAAAAAACTCTGTTGGAAGCTCTAAATAAATTTGAGGCTGTGAATGAAAGGCTGTGCCTGATTAGACTAAGATGTAGATTTAAGAACATGACTGTGATAAATATGTATGCTCCAACTGAGGATAAAGAAGATGAAACCAAAGATGAATTTTATGGACAGTTAGAAGAAATGATATATGACATCCCTAATTATGATATAAAAATTACATTGGGTGATGCCAATGCTAAAGTCGGAAAGGAAGATATTTGGAGAGATTATGCAGGAAAAGAGAGTCTACATGACATGTCCAATGACAACGGAATAAGACTTCTCAGTCTCGCATGTGCAAACAATCTCTACATTAGCAGCACCTCATTCCCACATAAAAACATACACAAAGAAACATGGGTATCGCCTGATGGAAGAACGAGAAACCAAATTGATCATGTGTTAATAGACAAGAGACATAAAACACACATATTGGATGTGAGAAGCCTAAGAGGTGCTGAATGTGGGACTGACCATAACTTAGTACTCGTTAAGATAAGACAAAAACTGAAATGGGAAAAACGAGAAAAAGATAGAGTGGAAGTAGGGTGGGACACATCAAAACTGAAAAACATAGAAAATCAAAAGAAGGTGGAACTTAAACTAACAAACAGATTTCAGGTACTACAAGAACAGACTGTTGAAATTAATGATGTAAACGAGTATTGGGGGAAAATTAAAGAAATTATTACAGAAGTTTCGAAGGAAGAACTAAAACCAATACAAAGGAAACAGAAGAACAAACTTTGGTTCACCAACAGTTGCGAAGATTTAATAGAGTTGAGGAAGAAAAAGAAAAATGATGTTCTCAAAAACAACTGTAATGAAAATAGGGAGGAGTACAAAGAACTCAACAAACAGATAGTTAGAAAACTAAGAACGAAGAAACGTAAATATATCACAGACCAACTGAGAAAAGCAGAGGAGGACAGTACTCATAACAACGCAAGGGATTTTTTCAGATCAATAAGATTTTTTAAGAAGGGATACATCCCAAAAACAGACAGCATCAAAGATAAAAATGGAAACCTGACTTGCGACAGAAAAAATGTTCTTAACATATGGAAACAATATTTTGAGCAACTACTGAATGCTGATAAAAGACCTGACGAAGAAGAAGGAGCAGAAGATGAAAATAAATTAATTTTCCAACATGTGCAACCAAAAGTAGATGAACCATCGCTTAAAGAGGTGGAAGAAAGCGTAAGACAACTAAACAACAATAAAGCCCCAGGAAATTATGGCATTCCGGCTGAAATATTCAAAATTGGTGGAAGAGAGCTATTAAGTTGTATGCATAGATTAATATTAGAAGTGTGGAGAAAAGAAACAATACCCAATGATTGGAACGGAGCACTAATAACCCCTATTTTCAAAAAGGGTGATAAGACAGAGTGCAAAAATTATAGAGGTATTTCTATTCTAAGTTCAGCATATAAAGTACTATCAAAAATCCTCTTAATAGACTGAAAGAGTATATAGAAGAAAATATTAAAGACCACCAAGCAGGATTTGTTCAAGGTCGCTCTACTATAGACCAAATATTTGCCATAAAACAATCTCTCTCTAAATATTGGGAGTTTAATAAGGATGTTCACCTATTATTTATAGATTTTCAAAAAGCGTATGACAGCATAAATAGGATGAAAATGTATGAAAAAATGCAAATGTTTGGCATCCCAGATAAGCTTATAAAATTGACACAAATATGTATTGATAAATCAAGATGTAAAGTGAAGGTAAATGGAGAATATACAGAGGACTTTGAAGTTAATACAGGAGTTCGTCAAGGTGATGGGATATCCCCTCTACTCTTTAACCTAGTCTTAGAAGATGCACTCAGGAAGACAAAAGATTTAAGAGCTGGGATCTATTTTGGATCAAAAGTAAATGTATTAGCTTTTGCGGATGACGTTGCTCTTCTTGCTGAAAGTAGAACAGATCTGGAAAATTTAGCAAAAGTGCTCATTCAAGAAACCAGAAAGGTGGGATTAGAAATAAACCAGGATAAGACAAAATATATGCATATAACCAGAAGACAGGGAATGAATAGAATACAAAATATTAAAGTGGACAAGTGGGAATTTGAAAAAGTCGAAGAGTTTAAATACCTTGGCATAAAGCTAGCACAAAACATAAAAGAGGAAAACGAAATTCAAAATAGACTAGTCTTAGCCTCTAAGACCTATTGGGCAGTAGAGAAATTACTTAAATCCAAAATATTGTCTAGGAAAACTAAGATCAAAATCTACCATACACTAGTCCTCCCTGTGTTACTATATGGAGCTGAAACATGGTCACTGACAAAGGAATATGAGAAGAAGCTTATTGTATTTGAAAATAGAGTATTAAGAAAAGTGTTTGGTCCAGTATGCGAAGGAGATGTATGGAGAATAAGAAAGAACAGAGAATTAAGAGAAATATACACTCACCCAGATATAGTAGCATTAGTGAAAAGTAGAAGACTAAGGTGGGCTGGACATGTGTGGAGGCGAGAAAATACCTCCATTATTAATTATATTGAACGATCGAACCCAGACGGTAGAAGACCCCTTGGCAGGCCAAGACTTAGATGGAGAGATCAGGTCCTCAAAGATATTTACAAATTGGGAACTACACCTGAGGCAGCAAAGAACAGAGCAGAATGGAGAGGCATTGTTGGCGAGGCCAAAAACCAACTGGGGTTTCAATGGCCAAGGAGGTAAGGTAATTGTTTCATTCCTACAGTTTCATATTTAAGTTTGAAAATAAAATATTTTAGTCAGTTGTTTTTTTAATAACATTGAGTACCACATTGGTACTCATGGCCACACAGCCATGTACAAATGAGTACCAATAGGTATGGTACTCATGGCAGTCAACCTGTTAAGGGTGGATAACAAGTAAGGCAATTGGCATTGCACACATCTACTTCAATGAGTGGTTCAGCATCTTGGGGCTCAGGGTCCTCACATGTCAGTGATTATATAATGTTAACAGTATAGAAATATCTGTCTAAGGGGTTATCAGTATTGTGTTTGTACAAAATAAAAGAATTCAAGAGAGCCATGTCTAAAAAGTTATCGAAAATCTTTTTCCAGTACATATTTTATTGTTGGTCTTGTACTTGTTATGTGATAAATAGACTTGTCCTTACAGTCCACGCCCCCTCCCCCAATATTCAGATTATATTCATTAATTAGTTTGGGTTTAAAGGCCTGTAAACCACTTTTCTTGCTGGTGATAATTTGATTGTCAGCTGGGTAGACGGTGGTAAGCAAATAAACTAGTTTTTTAAATTCTAATTCGAGTGTGTCTTTTACTTGCCATGATTGGATAAATGAACACCTATTTTTCATGCCAATCATTGATACGTCTATTGCTAAATTTTGAAATGATACAAAATACTTTTTGAATGACTGCTTCGTAGCATTATACAATTTTCTGATTTTATACCAGGGATTATGATCTGTGGTCTGTCTTTTGGAATAACAATTTTTTAGTTAATTTGAAATATTGATCAAATAATTTGAAATCTATTACGAGACATAGTTTTTGTGAAAAATTGGATTCTTTGAAATGGATGATCTACCCAATAGTTCTTTAGATTGTTTCGAGGGTTTAGGCCCATATTTATGACTAGGCCTATGTAACGTTTTATTTCTTTTACGGTAACATTTATCCAATTGTTGAATCTGCTGCCTGGTGTAAGTTTTCCACTGTTTCTTTTGTTTTCAATTATTTTGGAAACATACAAGTCTTTTTTCTTTGACAGTAAAAGACCATATAAAGTCTGTGAAAAACAAGTAAAAGTAAGTCAAAGGTGGGCTGTTTTTAGGGATGAGATTTTTAGGTCTCGGATTTCTCACTAAAGATTTATCTTTTGGGTCAAATTTAGTACTCTCCAGTGGATAAATTTTGATCCAAACATCTTAAGGCCTATTTGCCTGAGTCGAAGTACTAACCCTACTACTATCATCTTCAGAGTCAGAAGACCGTAGGCCTAGGCCTATCTGATATTGCTGTTGTGGAAATACCTTACTTCCTAGGAATAGTAATGTTACTCACAGAATCATTGCTTGAAGAGTCACTGTCATTGTTATCATATGGTTCATACAATTCTCTGCTTTCAGAAAAAAAGTCAGTGAGAGATTCATCTGAAAGGCAATCTTCTATGTCCAGGGACGTAGCTAGAGTATATGGCGCCCTTGGCGAATTGTACTGACCCTCCCCCCCTCCCCGGAAGAAGGGGGTCCGTGAATTTTTTGTAATTTTAACTACAAAATGCTAAGTTTTGCTTGCTTTTTGCAAGTTTTATTAAAATATTTAATGCAAATTGTAGGTAGCATAGCTGCTGATTAAGAGCTCAACGTTCGGCCGTAACAAACAATGATTTAAGCCTGAAACAATCTTGACTTACGAAAAGATAGAGATAGCTATCTGCGGCATTATCTGCATCGTTTGAACTAGTTCGACAGTGTTTAATCATTTTTAACGTGTTGGCAGTTGGCACTTATACCGTAGAGCAGCGTCGAAACCGACCCTTAAGCATGATCTGTAGGTATATTAAAATCAATAACAATACCAAAATTAATAAGTGCTTCATAAGTAATTTAATTATACATAATATAATGAATAATAGACAATTGAGGACAAAAAAATTAAACCACTTCATGGAGATATTAACAAATCTTTACATAACATATTCTCCAAACAAGGATATAAAATTACATATAGAACAAAGAACTGTATCAAACATATACTACAACATAACTACTCTACTAAAAATAATGAAAACAAATACAATAATTCTGGAATTTATAAAATTAAATGTTCAACTTGTCCTAAATATTACATTGGCCAAACAGGAAGAAGTTTTAGTAGAAGATTCAAGGAACATATACCAAAAAACAAACATCAAAATTTATCAACATTTGCTGAACATTTAATACAAGAAAACCATAATATTTCATCAATTGAAGAAAATTTAGACATTATCCATTTTGCACCTAAAAGTAAAAAACTAGATGCTATTGAAAAATTTTACATATACAAAAACACAAAAGAAAACCCATCATTATTACTCAACGATCAAATAAAATTTCACTCAAATATTATGTTTGATTCTATCATGAAGATGCAAAATTATAAAATTTAACAAGATCTACAACTTATCCATCTACCTTTTTATTTAAATTTTTATAGTGTCAGCTGTTGAATTAATTATTCTACAGTTAAATATATTTGTAACCCTATTTGTATTCTGTTTTCAACTGATGATGGTCTTTCGAGACAGAAATCGATCTTGAACATTAAAAACACCAAAACAAGATTGCTAAGTGTTGTTCTTTTTATATATATAAATATATTAAGCAATCTAATAGCTACAAATGTCAAACAAACAAACAAATTAAAATATCAATAGCAGTGTTTATCAGTAATGTATTGACACTTACGCACAAAATGTAACTAAAAACTTATTTTCCTAGCTTTGATTGATGCAAATTCTGAAATTACATCATCGAAGTTTAGTTTGGAAGCAGCTTCATACTCTATTGAAAGAATCGCCAAACTTGTGAGGCGTGTTTGGCCTGTTCGTGAAAGGAGGTAGTTCTTGATAAGCTTCAATTTACTAAAGCTACGTTCACAGCTTGCGACGCTCACTGGCATGGTGAGAAATATCCCCAAACTTATCTCGATATTTGGATACACATCTTGTACTTGATAAGCATGTATAGCTTTTAGAATATCTAAATGTGAAGCTGATTCAATGTTCTCAATGAGCTTAATCATCTGAAATTTGAAAATGCCGATTTCTTTCAACAGTTCGTAACTATCCACATCTTGATTGTACTTTAGGCCAAAGTCTTTTGCACAATTCTCCAATGTAGCTAAAGACCAGTTTTTCAATGAGGAACCTGCCAGAAACTGAAAGTTGTTGGCAACTTCCTCAAATGCTTTAGACGGTCGTCATTTCAGCAGTTAGTCTGTTATACACACCAAAATATTACCGTTGAAAATCTTGTTTCACAGAAATGAAGCACCCTTCGTCTTTTCCCTTTTCTGAATCCAAAGTCTTTTTACATTTAATATGTTTTCATGGAAGCTACAATCAGTTTCTTCACAAGTCTTTACAGCTTTGGCTATGATGTCTTCTATCCCCCTTTACGCCTTTTTTGGAATTTCTTGCTTAAAGCGCTTAAACTTTTGGATGCAGCATCTAGAGATGTGTCTTTCTTTTGCAACAATTTGTTTGTGCAGTCCACAGAAACCAATATTCCAGACCACAAATGGAGAAGGCAGACAAATTTGAAGTCAATATTATTGATAATATTTGATGCTACTAATGTAGTTTCTTTGTTCCATTCTTCATTGTTCGTCATCCCTTTTAAAGCAGTGCATAAGCCTGTAATATTCTTTTCCACAGATGTTATCGCCTGCCTTTACGATCACCACAGAATGTCGGAGTGCCTTTTTACAGTTGTGTCCAAATATGGTTTTACAAACTCCCATCGAAGTGTCGAGCCGCTTAAAAAACAAAATATGTTTTGAATTATCCCAAAGAAAGTTATCATCATTGGAGACACTTCTGCTGCATGTACACCAACCAAATTTAAGCTGTGTGCTGCACAGGGTACACACTTGGCCAGTCCATTTATGCGACTGATGTGAGCCTGCACGCCATTGTAAATGTTAGAGCTGTTGTCGAATCCTTGCCCTCGGCAGTCTTTGATGTCCAACCCATCTTCTTTTAACTTGGAGAGTATTTCGTTAGAAATTCCTTTGCCAGTCTTTTTGTGGCTAACTAGAAAATCGACAAAACTTTCGACAATCTTACAATCTCCATTAGAAATCTCAACGAATCTTAAAATCTAGCTCATTTGTTCTGTGTGTGACACGTCAGGGGTACAATAAAAAAGAATAGAAAAATACTTGGCTGCTTTCACTTTTCCTAAAATATGAGAACGCACTCTGTTCCCTAAAATATTGACGATTTCATTCTGAATAGTTGGTGAAAAGTAGCTGGTCACGTTCTTATTAGATCTGATGTAAGATATGTGCTGTCTAAGCAATGGATGATAGTGGCTAATCAACTCTAATGTGCTTAAAAACACGCCACAGTTTTGATCACCAATAAAATTAGAAGATCCCCTTAGCGGTAGGTTGTTTTTGGCGCAGAACATTACGACATCAACAACTATTGTCAGTGTTTGTCGCCACTTTTCAGTTGTTTTTGCAAATCCACATCTAAACAGGCATTTTTTTTAGCCTTACCTCAAGCTCTTTCCATTCCACATAGCACTTTCTGTGTGTTTCAGTATTTTCATGCAGTTGGATGTGAGGATTTAGATGTTTCCAATCACTGAATCCTACATTAGTATCAGCAAATCCAGGCGCAGAATTATTCTTTTTTCCAAATAAAATGCAGGGAAAACAAAAAACAGCATTTTTAGATTCACTGTACAACATCCATTGCCTTTTGACACGCTCTCCATTTGAAAGTTCTTTGAAAAACCATTTTTTGCTCAAATGTCTAGCATCATCAGATACAGGGAAATTGAAGTTGTCTACGTCTACTGTTTGTGGACCACGTTCTACGAGCTTAGTTCGAATTGAATCAGTGATATTTGGCCACATGCAGGGATCGTCATAGGTAATTTCCGAAACTTTACTCACTTCCACCAAATTTGTAAGGCAGTTCATATCATCTTCCTCAAGACAAACTTTTTCTTCTAAAGAGGCTATTTGTTCTACGGCTCCCGTTTCACAGCTGACAACATTATCAGAATGGCTTCTTTCTTCCGTGACACCTTCCTCACTCTCCAAAACTTCTGTTGTGCTGGTGATATTGATTTCGTATACGCTATCGCTATCTCTTGTCTCGGGTAAGTTCAATGGTCCAGGATCCCCTTGACTGAAACATCTCCCCAAACTCATAGCAAGTTTCTTTCCTGCCTCGTTCCGTGCTTCACGAGCTTTTTTAAAGGCATTTCCTGACGGTTTTTTCGGCCCCATTCTAGAAAAAAATACCTATTATAACACTAAACAACACTCCCAAAATGTCACACTACTATTAGCAGTCCCAGCTGTAATAACCTAAATCTTTGACTATATTCTTGCCAGCTTGACTAGGCATTAATGTAGACCTTTCTAGTCCTAAGCATAGTTTAAAAACTAATTGGCCTAGATTATGTTTTTATTGTTCCAAATCAAAGAATAAATTCTAAACTATACGAAAGGACAAATAGTCTTGAGGAAATTCTACAGAAGGTATATTTTTGATCGATTGAAAATTGTAAACAATGAATATTCTTTAAAAACTAGAAAAGTGAGGTTATGTTTACTCACTAGTTTGCTAAAAGAGCTCATATCTGTGAACAATAATTTGGGAGACTCCCATTATTTTCTACACTACAAATTTGGAGCTCCTAAGAGTAGTTACTCAAATGAATAAGGGCCTTTAGAGTGCCTACATATTTGAACTTGTTACTACTCACCTTGACTGACAATGGAATGTAAACAGTGTTCTGAAGTCTGGCAATCTTAATCTCACTACTTAAAATGCAATTGGGACGTTATATAACATAACAGGGTAAATAACAGTGTTGTCACGTGACAACAGTTATCCCCGCAACGCGTTGCTGGAAACTCCCTGTTATTTTGACAACAGCCTTACAACGTACAAAGGTATACGTCTGTTGGCAACGAACAACGGTATTACACGTTGGCGTTGCCGGCAATCTATCTATAGTGGCAACAACATAACTAGTTATCCCCGCAATGTGTTGCTGGAAACTCCCAGTTATTTTGACTGTTGTCAAATAGCCTTGCAACTAACAACGGTATTCATTCGTCTGTTTAGTATATCTGGTATTTGGCATTGCCGGACATGACATTGTTGTAGTATTTAAATTATATATAATTAATTATTTTTGTAGTCGAAAAGAATTATATTTAACGATGAATTACATTTACATAACCATGTTAATTTAATAACTCTTTATTTATTTATTACAAACAATATTAACAAATAATAATTTATGCTATGAGTATTGTATAATAACTTAATTTCATTAATTAAATAATTGTTTATGAACTGACTTTTAATTCAATTTCAATCCAATAAAATTATCCGTTAAACATAAGTCAATTAATAGTCAACGCTAACTGAATATAAAAACAACATGGAACCAATAATGAAAGTTTGAATAACACAACGCCAGCCACAATGTATGAAAACGGGCAGTCGACAACAGTTGCCAAAATAACAGATTGCCGCAACCTGTTGTCGACTGGCTGAAAAACGTTATAACACGTTGCCGAGAAACAACGACAATTTCCATCTCTACTGAGTTGGAATCAGCAGACGGCCAGTCGGGAGCGCTGCCAACTGTAACAACCAATTCAACCGAAAATTCCCCGTTCGTTACGAAGTAGTTGGGCGAAAATCTTTCAAACGCACAGAAAAAAACTACAATATTAGAAATTAATGAGCTATTTAATCAATATTGTTTGTTAATTCACTTCGTTAATGTTTATTGCGTGCAACTTGGTGTGAAAGAGGTTATTTTTACTCTTATACTCATTTTTTTTTTTTTTTACTTGCATTTTTGAACAAGGGAAATTTTGCGCCCCTATGTATTCTGCGCCCTTGGCGGGGGCCCCTACCGCCAATGCCTAGCTACGTCCCTGTCTATGTCAGTTCCAATATCAGAATTGTCACTTGGTAAATCATCGTCATCAAACAATGTTTCCCAAATTGCACTAGAGCGACTCAACTCACTCATTGTAAACACTACTAATAATACTAATTCATATTTTTAATAATAATATGATGAAAACAGCAATAATAAACCATATAAAACACAAAACAAAACTACAAGTAACTATGACAACAACGCAAGACGGCACGGACGAATCCCAACACAGACTACAGATCACCTGTTGTATTTGCTTCAATACTGTTAATATTCGATTGTTTGGTATATCAAAACTACACTCATTCGATTCTTTGATTTATTGGGAGTAGTATTATATAAAATACATCGCGATATAACTACAATCAACGAAGTTATAAACTAAATAGTGACGTGATGTTTTATGTGTCAAGAGACGCTGGTACTGGAACAGAATACTTCATTGTGATGGACTGAACTTTATTATTTCCTTGAGAAAATCCATTATGGTGTAGAACATTATCGAATTTCTGTTGTGAGGTACCGGTACACTAAAATCTGACCAGGTTATTAGGTCTTTAAGATTATTTTTATTAGCAACTACATCAATGATTCTTCTGACTGTGCTCACAATGCCGTTTCCAGCTCTGCCGGCCATTGTCTCATACCAAATTTAGTGATGGCCTAAGTAGATGCTTGACGTGATCCTAATGCATCCGCTTTTGTTCCGGCTCCGCATTAGTTTCATGAAACTAATCTGCTGTATCAGTTTAGGTAACGGACAAGTAAGTCGATATTCAAATGCCTGAGGAATGAGCGTATTTTGTTGCATCAATTATTATGAGAACATGTTCCTGATTGATTGTTATTTCACGTGCTAGTTGTTAGGTTGAATTACTATTTGTATTGTTTTTAATCCAAATAATGTAATTTATTATACTTTTGGTATTACTTTCCTTATAAATAATGGATGACCACTTTATTCCATGTATAGGGTGGCGCACGAAATGATCCAACATTTATTTTTGTCAAAGAAAATTTATTGTGAATGCAATACAGTAGTTTGATATAAATTGTCTACTGCATACCTGGACATTAGTTTAAGGCCATTACATGTTCAATGTGGCCACCTTCTTGTCTGACAACTGCTTCAACATGAACGCCTATGTTATTGATGACTCTGCGACACATATCCTTGGTTATCTCGTTACATGCCTAAATGATTAGCACTCGCAGATCCATCAGTGTGTTAGGATGTTTAGGGAAGATCTTCTCCTTCAGAAATCCCAAAGAAAGTAATCGCATTGATTCAAATCAGTACTGTTTGGGGGCCAGTTTTGGACACACGCAAAACGATTAGGAAATCGGCTTGAAATGACATGTTGGTTGAAATTTTCAAGCAGAAAATCTAAAACAACATTAGCCTTGTGTGGTCTGGCTCCATCCTGCATGAACCACTGGTTCTCTAATTGAAACCCTTTTGCGATAAGTTGAGATGCAAAATAATTATGTAGCATCTTTAGATAACGCTCACTATTCACAGTATGTTCAATAAAGAATGGCCCTATTAGCCCATGGCTTGAGATGGCTGCCCATATCGTAATTCTTGGAACATAATGCACTTTTTCATGTAGCACGAGTGGATTTTCGGAAGCCCAAAAACGCACATTTTGTTTATTTACAACACCGTAAGTAAAAATGTGCCTCATCTGAGAACCAAACGTTGTTAATCAATAAGTCTTGATTAACAGTCCATTCTGCGAAAACCATTCGTTGAAGTTTGTTGTCAATCGTTAATTTAGGTAACACTAATTCTGTATGGATGCAAATGCAAATAGTTTTTTAAAATTCTCTGCACAGATCGCCTAGAAATGTGAAGATCCGCTGCCGCTTTTCTAGTCAACTTGCCTCATCAACGCTGCTCTGACAGCGTCAACATTCTGTGGAGTACGGACAGTGGAAGGCCGTTGACGTTTCCTGTCTAATACTGAGCCATCACTATTGAATTTTTCATAAAGTCTACGAATAGTTTTAAATGATGGTGACCAGTGAGTTTGAAAATGAGCATGAAACCGTCTTGTGTAAGCACCACACTTTTTGTTTCATTAAAAAACAACAGTCTTTATGCGTTGACTCACAGACAATCTTCCTTTGTCAGCCATCTTGCAACAATAATAATAACAGAAGCGGAAACAGAGGGAACTAATCTCCATAAACAGCTGATAGTTTTGCCAACTTACAACACAGTAATAATAGGTAACCGGAATAAGTACTATCAAAACATATGTTGGATAATTTCGTGTGCCACCCTGTACAATACAATGTACGTCATATATTTTGTATGACTGTATAAATAATTAGTAATATAAAATAAGTACAATAAAGGTAAACAGATCTACAAATTAAAGGTTTTGTAGGTATTATTAATAAAATTCTAGTATCGTTTTTTTAAGTAATTTATTATTACTTCAATGAACAATATTTGTAATACAAAGCCATACAAATGTATTTAAATGTAGTAAGTAGGTATTTTTATGTTGCAATCATATAACATTCAAAGAAGTAGGAGCATAAGGTTTGAAGTAATGCTCACGTCAAAAACTTATAATCTATACCAGTTAATTATAAAAATAATAATACTGTGTCATCACCATAATAATTAATTACTAAAACATTACAATATAAAAAACAATAATAGTGTTGTGAATGTACCTAATACAATATTAAGCCTAAGATTTTGTAAGTGTATTATTACAATTCATTACACAATAAAAAATACTAAACTAAGGCTTGAAATGATAATTAGTAATTAATTTAATTTAGTAAGATACAATTTTTGAATTATAATTTAACAATACTATTTGTCTGACTTTGTTAGCCTTAACCTGGTTCTATGGTCATTAATAATTAGGCCAGTCTTTAAAAATACCTGTTCACACAGTACCGATGTAGCTACCATTGGAAAAAACTTCTTTGCCAAATTCAGACATAAGTGGTGATTATTTCTCCACCAGAGTAAAGGATCAGATGTAATATGACTTTGTCAATGATTGTTAAATCCAAAGGACAAATAAAAGACAAATAAAAATGTTAAAGACAAATAAAAAGTGATTGATTGATTGATCATTTTCCCAAGGAATCACACTTTACTCAATAATCTGGAATACAAAACCTAAATTAAGTACAGAGTACTTTTTTTGCTCACCTGTAATTTTAAAGTCAATATATTTCGCACATATTCACTCTCATATTGCTTATGAGATTTCACTTTACGGGGGAACTACAAACTACAACTTAAAAAATTTTTATTTCTCAAAAAAGGCCATAAGATTGATTTTAAACTTAAAACTTGATGATTCAGTCAGAAATCAATTTAAAGAGCTAAATATTTTAACAGTTTTTGGGCAATATATTTTTGATACAATATGTCTTGTAAAAGAAAATTTAATTACAAAGCCGAATCAAAACCACCGATATAATACAAGGAATAAGCAGGAACTTATTACTACCCACCACAGACTATAACTTTACAGAAAGAAACCATCTTACGTAGGTTTAAAATTTTATTCCAGATTGCCTAAAACTTAAAAAGATCTGAATGTAATAAAAGATTTTAAGGAAGAACTAAAAGAGTACTTGATTAAGAAAGAACTAAACTCATTGGAGGAATTCCCTTAAGGTTAGTAGTTTAGTATAAGTTAAGATTAATGAAATATGTTAATCTTAAAGTTTGACTCTATTTGTTGTACCATGTACAAAACCTGTAAATAAAGATTATAAAGAATTAACTGAGAGCAAATTTTCCACTCTTCAGCGTTCAAATTTAACTCACTTTTTCGCTTAACGCTAAAGACGTTTTCACAGCATCTTGCAGTTTTGTCACCCTTTCTATCATATAGTAACAAGAATTCCATCTTGTGCAAACATTTTGTATAAGCTTTTTTGGATTATTGTCACCCAAATCAGTTTTATACTTTTTTTAGTTTTTCACTAACTAAATTACTACTTCTAAAATATGTGACAATGTTTCTTACTTTTTGTATTAGACCTTGAACTGATTCAACTTGTTGAAGAGTATCATTTAAAACTAAGTTTAAGATATGCACGTAGCATCCAAATTACTGTATTTTAATTTAAGGCTTGAAATGGCTCCCACAATATTAGCCGCGTTATCGGTGATAACAATTAATATTTTGTCTGACACATTAAAACTCTCAGTCTTCTCCCTTATTTTTGATGCTAAGTTAATGCTAGAGTGTGAATCTTCAAATAATATACAATCTAATAGAGCTGATTCCGTCTTAAAGTCTTCTGTAACATAGTGTGCTGTAAGTGCTTAGTAATTTTCGTTACTTGACGATGATCAGCAATCTGTTGTGAGGCAGACTTTATTGATGTTTTTTTATTTGTTTTTACAACAAGTCCTTCCTACTTGGAAATTCATAGTTAGGATTGAGAGCGTTAACAAATGTGTAAATCCCCTATCATTAACAATTGGAAAAGGCTGTAAGTCTTCAAATAACAGTCTATCAAATTTTTTTTTTTTTGTAAGAAGGATGCTATACTAGACTATGTGTTTGATTTCATTTGGGAACTAATAACTTGGGCTTCATTTTGGCAACTATTTGATACAATTTCATTACTATTATTATTATTAGTATTTGATGTAGAAGTGGAAGGCAAGGGATGATCCACTTTTGCTTCGTTAACATTTGCACCACTAACCTGAGGCTGCTTATCCAATTTAAGATTTATTGTGGCATGTCTTCTTTCTATATGTTGCTTTAAATTACTTGAGGTTCCACGATATGACAGAATTAATCCACACAAATCACATCTTGCTGTTTTGTTGATTTCATTACTTACACTGAAGTAAGACCAAATATGACTATACTTACCATGCACCAAACTCATTATTTTTATCAAATAATAAAAAGTGTTCCAGTATATAATAAGTAAATATTTATATACAGATAATTAAAAAAACTAACCTATAAAAAAATCAAGAATGAAAATAAACGAACAATTATAGTTAAATTTCTAAAAATTTATCTTACAATAAAACTCTTAATAGCACTGCAGCAGCCAGACTAACTGATGTAATCTTGATGTCGTATGGCACATCGTTGTATGGACAGAACTGACTGATATCAATCATTTAACGCAACAGGCAGCAACATAAAATGTGTTTAGAATTCGGATCACCTGAGTCATCATGTTGGTCCACCTCCACGCCACGCGCATCTGTGAGCGTGTCAGCTGATCCATCGCATCATCTAACTTCGCACATTAGTTTCACTGTGGATTAGTTTTGTTGGCAAAACTGATGCGAGTTAGCTGATGCAGTTTGATTCGGCCATCCCTAACCAAATAGCACAATAAACCTGGTCAGTTTTGCTGAGATATGCTGTCATGTTGTAAAAATTCAGCTTCTTTGTATAAAAAAAAGGAACATATTGCTGCTCTGGGTAATAACATTTTCTAAATCAAAATATAACACGGGATTATAGTTTTCTCTGTCTTTTTTCGATTCCTCCTATATCGCAGTTTTGTTTCAATATGAAAACTGTACTCACTGATGAAGTCTTCAGACAAACTTCCCATCTTAACAACCTATTTGTATCTTTATATCTAGTGGAACATTTTAAAACAGTTTCTTTCTTGTGTCAAACACAAATAAACTTTACAAGTGGTCTAAAACAAACATGGGTTCTTTGCAGTGCATCCTGGGCGTCTGCATCTATGGTCGTTATTTCTATTAGGGATGTCTGGAATGTGAACTAGTGCTGTAGTCCTACGGTTGTCACTTGGTAAAGGAATTGCTCTTTTACGCTTTTCAGGTGGATCTGGCGTAAGCTCAACAATGTCCTATTCTGAGAGTTCATTTTCATCATGTCCTGGGTTACAAGAAAAAGACTCAGCAGTTTGAGTTTTGTATGATAAGAAAATTAATTTTAGTCTTTTTGGTGTCCTATCATCTGTCTCTGCTCCTCTTTCAAAATCTACCCAGCTGCTACGACAAAATCTACCATGTGGAAAGTTAATCTTACTGTCCATTTTCTAGTTCATGCATTTATTCAGTAATAAGAAATAATTCTGTCAAGAAGGTCCACCCCTCCCATTTTTCATTATAATACTTAACAATCGTTTTCTATTTATTTATCAATTAAAAAAAAAAACCCCTTGCATAAGGGTCAAAACTGGCTTGCCACAGCAGGATTTCGACCTGCCACTAGGAAGATTAAACACTAAATTTACTGTAACTTTTTAAAAACTTTTTGTGAAGTTATTTACATTTAATATTGACATCGCTCAATTATCTCAGATCACTATACCCCCTCATCATTATAATGGTAGATTTTGTTGTCATTTAACTACATACAGTCAATTTCTCAAAACTAAATATTTAAAACCTAAATCCAAACACTACTTTACTTCTGACACCAAAAATGTTGTTTGTAAGGATAAGTTAAAGGGCACCATTTAGTTAATGAACAAGGAATGTTTATTATGATATTACTACTAGTACATTAACCAGAATATAAATAATTTTTAAATGATCATCAAGCCCAATTGGAAAATTTAAAATACTATACTAACACAACTAGTGCATTTAATTAACCCTCAAATGATACCACAGCTGTCATAATAAAGTACTAAAATTCAAGCTAGAGGTCATGGTGAATATTATCAGACAAAAACTCCAAAGTACTAAGATTCAACTAACATGGGTAGAGAGTGAGAGCTTGACTTACACAAGCAGTCTCGTTGTAGGTGTATCGTAGATCGTAATGTCAGCTCTACTTCTCAGCGTCTAACATACTTCTTGGCATGGTAGTATTATAATACTGGAACCCCGATCCACAAATGTCTTGAGTAGAAATTTTCAGGATGCAGCTCATCAGATGTTGGTCCTACAGTATTTGTGGAAGTATTGTTAACTGCCATCCGGACGTGGCAGATGGATATCTGATGTATCTGTAAATCAAGCTGACCATGAATCAAATAGAAATTATAGCACAATATTTGTGACTTAAAAATATTGATTTATTCATTTGGGTCTAGTGGGGTAGATTCCCCATAGTCCTGCGGGGTTGGGTTTATCAATCAACCCTCAATGCCATAAAAGGCAGTTACCACCTGGAGTAATAATGCTCCCAAATAAACACAGAAGTCTCCATCTGGCCATTCACCCCTGTGGGGTTCTAGCCTCACATATATTATCTTTCAACGCCTATGAAAGGCATCAAAACATCCAACAGCACATAGACCTTGTTCTCCAGAATATGACAAACACTTGTGTACATTTGATTTCTTACTCTGTCAAAATTTTTTTGACACTCACTATTTTCATTCTTCACTATTTTGGACAAAGTATGACTAACAAGGCTGAGGGAGGGGACACACAGGTTCGGGTAAATCTGGCAAAAGAGCATCAATCACTGACTCCATAAACTCAAAAAGCCCCATTTCCTTCGTCTATTGATACTGTATGCTTCATTGAAGAGGTAGTGGGAATCCATGATTAACATCAGAATTGAGGCGTTAGCTGCAAGAAGGGCATATAGCTGAAAACCTAGGTTTTCAGGAACAAGGTTCAAAGTTTTGTAATAAGTTCAAAACTTTGTAAGAGCTATGCTGAATTTTTTTTGGTAAAAACCAATTAGGTATATTATTTTTTAATATGACTTAGAGAGTAGTAATGAGTTATTAATTTCAGGAATTGAGTAATATTACATTTTAGAACCAGTGTTATGTGCTTTTCTTGCACCTAATGCTATTTATGCTGAGAGAAGTGTGAAGTAAATGATGTATTGACTCATTATTAATAAGAAAAGATATTTACTTACTCAAATCAGGTTTTGAAATCTATATGCTACTATAAAATGAGAAACCAAAAATATTTTTAATTCATTCTTATGCAATTGTTCAATGGCACTAAAACTCTTCGTCACTGATCTCTTCGTTGGTTGGAGGGGTTTCTGTTGCAGTCAAGTTTTCAAAAAGCAGTTCTATATATGCCACACCGTCTTCATCAATAAACTTGTACAAATCTCTTACATCTCTGATTTTTGCCGCATTCATTGTTGGTGGGGGAGGTGGTCTAAGCGTTTGTTGAACATTTCTCAGTGTTTCGTTGTTGGTGCTAGTTTTCCATATTTTAAATGGAATATAGTTGGCGCAATAGGTTGTGGATGCCAAAAGAGTGCCATTTGCCATGTGTTTCATTTGAACATAGGATTGAATTTTGAATGACCTGCCTTTACACAATGGCGGCAAATAAGCAAATGTGTTGATAGCTGAGTTCCAGTCTTTTATCAGTGTTTTGTCATGTGTAACAATAAAAGGAATGTTTGTACGAGCTAGAACCATAGACTCTAAGTAAGGTTTCACTGATGTTATCACTTCTTCTTCAGCAGTGTTTTGAAGAGACCAAAATTCCTGTCGTACTGAGAAAAAGAATGGCAGCGAACAGGAAACGTGTGTAATGTCAACGCTGTAAACTTTTACGAACCAGCATCCAAATGAAACTATTGTTTTGTTTTTATTTTGGCCTCCGGCACCATCTGAAAGAAACACTATCTTCTTTACTCTTGAGAACTCAACAAGTTTCTTCTTTAATCAATCGTACAAGAACGATGCTACGGAATTGGCATCTTTTTTTACTTTCCGTTTCTATAAATTCCGTATACATGTAGGATGTGTTGTCATTGTGAATATGAACATTAAAAGTGTACAGCCAAAGAAGCCTTTTATAAAATTGACTTGTAACATTGAGCTTTGGGATAGGCAAATTTTGTGCGTAATCAAACTCTATAACCAATGTAGTAGGGTCCGTTTTACAACTTTCCAATATTTGTGTCTTAGTTTTAGAATATGCCTCAACTCTTTTCTTGTGTACCAAAAAGTTTAACTTGCAGCCAACTTCAGGATTGACATTTAACTTTATTTGGCATTCCATGCAGTAGTCGCAAACGTCTGTTTTTGGACGACGGAAGCTAAAGTTACCTTGTTGCTTAAAAAATTTAAAATAAGTTTTGTACTTCATTAGTAAGTCTTTACCGGTTTTTTCTTTGTAGTATTTTGAAAACATACCATGTAATGTCTTTACATTAACCCTGCGGTACTCGCACCCCTTCGTGAAATGTAAGTACTCGCGCGGGCTACAGGTGTAGCCCAGGCTTTGTTTTTTTTCTCTTTAAATAACACTTTGTAATTTTGTTCTTGTAAAATTTATATATATTTGTTGATCTATTAGAATGTGAATTTATGTGTTTTTATTCATGACTTAAGTAATGTAGTCAATAAAAAAAATATTCTCCTAATTATCGATTTTTCTTTTTTTAGTTATACAATATTTTAAAGCTAAAAACTCAATTTTTTTTCAAGACAAAGTAAAAAAATTACTGAAGTTTTTTTAAAAGTAGTTTATTTATTACAAAATGAAGCAAACATTTACAGTAAAATTTATGAATATTAACCAAAAAACATAAAAAGTAAAATTTTTACAAACACAAAATTTAAATTTTTGCAATTACATTTACTACAGTCACATTTCTATACTGATTGTCTATGGAAATACATTTAATTTCTCATCCCATTGAAACAAGCCACGGAGACAAGAGAAGAGTGATCTGAGCAAATTTTTTTCCCGCAAGCACCACATGATTTCCGGGTTGATTTGTCCCGCTGTCTGCCGCACATGTAGCAGCGTCCCACCGTGTTGTTTATTGGTTGCGGCTGGCGTTGTGGTTCTTCTATGCCTATTAGTTTTCTGGCTCTTATTTTAATATCCTCAGGTAGAGAGGGGATCTCCAGACGTTTCCTTACTTGTGGTTGATTAAGTTCCCATGCCAGGCGGTCAAGAAACTCTCGTCTTGGCATTTGTCTGTCTTGGTTGGAATGGTTGAAAAACAAAATTCGTGATGCATTAATTGCGCTGATATTTAGAAGGTCAAAGAAAATTGTCATTGGCCATCGTTTTGTATTTCTAGAGACATCATACTTTTCACACATCTGATCAACAACATCGACCCCAACTTTGGTTTTGTTATACATAGTAACAATTTCTGGTTTTTGCAAATGTTCGGTTTCTTCATCAATCTTTTGATCAGCGTGCATGGTTGACAGTAAAAGCACACACTTATTTTTCTTTGTACAATAAGAAACCAGAGTTTTCTTTTTGTGGTGAGCAAAAATGGAAGAATACACTTCGTGTTCTTTTTTTGGTTTCAAATCATCTGGAACACAAACTCTGATCTAATAGTACCAACCAGGGTTAGTTTTTCTCTGCTAGCAGTTTTTCGGCCAAAGGAATGGATGAAAACCAGTTATCTGAAGTGAGGTTATGATTTGAACCAGCAATTGGCTCACACAGTCTTAGGGTAAATCCTCTGCTGCCTGTGAAAGCTTATAAGGGCCCTCTGGCTGCCGGCCAACATAAACTTCCAGATTGACTGTGTACATACTTTTTGCGCAAACTAACGCAAACACTCACTCCATATTTACCCGGTTTACTGGGAATGTACATCTTGAATGGGCATCTTCCCCTGAACTTCACCAACTGTTCATCGATAGTGCAAAATTCACTAGGCCTGTACAAAGATTGAAATTTGTGAACTACGAGTTCAAAAAATTCTCTAATTGCTGCAAGACGGTCAATTTCTTTCCTTTCAGCTCAATCCCTAATGTTATCGAACCTTATACATCTCATTAAAAAATGAAATCTGTTTTCGCTCATACATAAGTATACAGATTCTACACCAGTACCACGGCTGTTATCCCACATAACTTTAGTTTTTTTTCGTGAACTTCCCAAGCAACCAGACAAAATTAAAGTTCCAATAAATCCTCGAATTTCAGTGGCATTAGTTTCTTTTGCATCCCTTACTCGCGCAAACCTTTCTTTTATGTTTGAAATGTAAATATTAGTTCCAGTTACAATCATCTGAATAACGTTATCATCAAAGAACAAATTGAAAGCTTCTAATTCAGTATTCACATGTTCGCCAGCAATACTGCAATACCGTGGTCACTTAAACAAACACGTTTCGGTGCACTCATGACACGAATACTCGCGCGGGCTACAGGCGTAGCCCAAGCAACTTTGAGGTTAAATAGACACCACCACTATACGCAACAAAGTGCTAGAGCACACTGACCTGACAGGCCAGATAGTCACGGAAAGGTACTGAGACACCCCTCTCCCCCGCACAAGGCAATTCCGAGAAGGACGAAAAACAAAATGGCTGGGCTACACCTGTAGCCCGCGCGAGTACCGCAGGGTTAAGACATGGATCATCAAAACTATCAAAAATAGTTCAGGTTCGATTTCTTCTGGCAGTAGTGGCTCTTTTTGTGTGGAATAGAGTTTATATGCTCAAGAAGTAGATCCCATACTGGGGGTTCAAATTTAAATGGTCTATTGCAATGGGTCCCTCTCTGTTCAGAAAATGACCCATTTTGATTTACGATTTTGTCCTGGATTATTCTAATCCTTTTTATTGAAACGTTAAAGAGTTTAATCAGTAGTTTTTGGCACACCGCTAGCTCTTGTCCATTATCTACCCTTAAATAGTAACACCAAGTATGAAGTCGCTCTTTCTTTGGTTGCGTAGCCACAGTTTTCAAATTTTGGCTTTTCATACAGCTAGACAGAAAAGTATCTTGAACTTCCTTGTTAGAACTATCCCAAAATTTTTTAAACATCTCAATCTGATGTTCTTGGGTAACCTTTTCACAGCATTTCTTTAAGCAGCAAGTTGTTACTCTCGAAAACTCTTTTCCACTTACTAGCTTTTTAGAGGTTGAAACATAGCTCTTACCTGATTTTCTAGCAGTTTTATTTAGATTCCGTTTCCATTCAGTTATTTTAATGGCTTTTTTACTGCCCAACTGCACAGCTTTTAGGTTAGTTAAAATCTCCACTATCACTCATGTTGAATACCGTATCTAATAGGTCAACTATGTCCACACTATCGCACTCATATTAAAAAAACTAAACTAACTAATAAATTATAACTAAGAGAAGATCTGTTATTATTATTTAAAACGTGATTGTAATTGTTCTGATGCATAAGTAACCTAAACAAACAGCAAAACAAATAACTAAACATCACTATTCACAGACAGCTGACACAGAAAAACACAATCAAGCTAACACAAAAACAAGCGTACCAACCTCATGGATCAAGATATGAACACAATATTTTCAGGACATATGTAGAAAGACATGGTGGATCGTTTTCTGCGTTCTCCACAAAAAGGGCACATAGTGGTATGTGTCCTTCTTGCAGCTAACGCCTCAATTACATGCACAAATATTCCTTTATACCATTCTAGCATTTTTCGTTCTATTGGGTAGTAGGCCTGCATTTGATCAGACCTATCTACACAACTCTGATCTCCTCTTTTCAACTATAATGCCCTCTGCGTATTTAGCTAATGAACCTCCCACGGGTAAAATATTTTATTTTATTTCCTGTGGTATATATTTACGATCCACACATAATGTACCTGTACAATATGTATTTTTTGACAGAAGTATGCAGGCCAGTAGGATACTATTGTAATACATAGTTATCCATATAAAGGCTATGGCCTTTATTCAAATAACCCTGCATTAGATTTAGAACTACATTCGTAGCATGTCCCTCTATCCTCCTCCCCCAATTCGTATAAAACTTCACAGTAAAATATGAAGTTCAACATCAAACCATTGGATTTCATAGTGCATATTAGCTTTATACTATACTTATGGCATTTGCCTGTGATATATTGACAGAACTATAATCGGCCACACTACAAAATCATACCCTTATCAAGGGACAGATTTTTCTGATGATAGTAAATTTGAGCCATTTTATTATTAAAATCACTTAGAAATCGAACTTTGGATAGTCGGTCATTTGTATAGATTGAAGTGAGGTTTAGATATCGCAAAATTAGCAAAAACCGATTTCTACTCGTGAATATATCATATGTAGGTGTAAAAAGTTGTTTTTACAAATAGTCTTGGATTCTTGGCTTCACAGTCAGACCAACATCAATCAATGAACCAAAAAAGATTTTAAGCTCTGCAATAGTAATATCTCTCTGTCTTGAAATAAGTGATAGTTGAGTCGTTTTTGACCTACACAAGAGTTCAAACGCATATGCATTTGTTCTGCAGACTATTGTTACCAAAAACACAATGTCCAACAGTAGAGAAAAGAAGTAAACTGATCTATCACCTGGAATTGGAATCTGAAAAACAGTTCTAGTGAAAGGAGTTTCTTTTAACCTGTTTGTATGTGAAGAAACATTTGGTTAGCGTTATAATCCGGGTCACATTCTGATTCAGATATAAATTCTTGTTCATATGTGGCATTACTTATATCTTCATCCTGTGATAAAGAATCATCAGGTTGAGTATTGGGTTCAGGCGGAAGATCTATTGTCAAAGAAAAGTGAATAATAAAAATGCTATAATACAATATAAAGCGCTCACACACGAATCCAGCCGTTGCACGAACAATGAGCTGTAGAAACCATGTGGAGCACATGACCGTAAAACTGTGCAAAAGATCAGTTGGCCTTGGGAGTGGGGAGAACGCTTAACCCTCCAAGTGCTGATTGTTTTTTCCCCAGTGCTAAGCTATTTTGGCAATCACGTGCATACATTAGGTTTAATTTATTATTATGTAAACTCTTTTATCAAACAAAGACTTACAGTGGTGGCCAAATTATTAAACTAAGAGTCGAAAAACATGAATTTATTCATTTTGCTTCTACATTAAGCACATTAACCACAAAATATTTGCATACTAGTACTTAGTAAATAATCCTTTGTTTTTCTTAAGTAATTTCAGTCTTGTAGGCATACTTTTAACTAAGTTTTCACAACACAATTTGATTTCTTCGTCATGATGCCACGCTTGAATCAGTGTTTCTATAAGTTCAGTCTTGGTTGTTATCTTCTTTTGCTTCATTCTCCGCTTCACTATGGCCCAGAGGTTTTCAATGGGGTTCATATCTGGGCTGTTACCAGGCCAGGGAATAACACTTATCTCTTTTTGGACCAGGTAGTCTTTGATGATTTTTGATTGGTGGCAGGGAGCTCCATCATGCATGAAAATAACTCGCCGTCCGGGTACCACTCTTTTGCTTGAGGTATTAGTTTGGTTTTCAGAACCTGCAAGTACTGCTCTTTTCTCATTGTGTTTTCAACAATATACAGCCTTCCTGGACCTTTAATTGACATTTGGCTCCAAACCATAACTGATGTAGGGTGTACATCAGTTATGTTTCACAGTTCGGACTTCACAGTTATCGGACCAGTATGCCAGTTATCGGACTTCACAGTTTGTTTGATACAGTCCGGATGAAACTCCTCATTAGGCCGCCTTCTGAGATACTGTGAACTCTGCTCACACACTTGAAATATCGATTCATCTGAGAAACACACCTGAAACAAATACAATTATATGTTGCTACATATATACTAAACATATTCCTTCTTTAAAATAATACTTAGGAGTAGCCTGGCTACATTTGTTTAAGCTTACCGGTATCGTATAGGCCTAGGCCTAGGACTTGTTCGTCAAATTTTATAGCCTAAAACAAATCATCATATTGATAAGTTGTTATTTATTGAATATTAAGTGCCTCTTACCTTTGCCCAGTCATCTTCAGTCAAAAGAAGGTCTTTGGCCCACTGAAATCTCTTCTTGGCCATGGACGGGGTGATTTTCTGTTTCTTTCTAGGCCGACGAGCTTTTAGTCCTTCATTATTTAAAGCTCTTCTTACACTTCTAGGCGAAATCTTCACCTTCATACCAAGCAACACCATACTCCTCTAAATTGTTACAGAGATCCTTGCTCGTACTTCTGCGATTGGAGAGTGAAAGGTTTTTTTAGTTTTCTAGCCATTCTTTCACTAAGGATCTTCTTCCGACCACACTTCCCAATCCGATTACCTTCCAAACCTTCACAATCAAAAAGCTTAGTCTTGATTCTACTAACTGATTTCTGGGAAATATTTAATCTAGCTGCAATCTGGCTTTGAGAATAACATCCTTCTTCCAAAAGAAGTTTTATATTTGACACCTTTCTAGGTGAGAGGTCAGATTTCTTACCCATAACCTCAAACTGAAAACAGTTTACGACTTTCGGAGCACTTTGTTTGATGATTGAAAAAAAATATAAACTTGTAGACTTTCGGAGCACTTTGTTTGATGATTGAGAAAAAAATATAAACTTGTAAACTATCACTTAAAACTTAAACATTATGGGTTATTTTACAGTAAAAATAAAATAAAATGGTAATATAAACTGTAACTGGATAAAGACACCCCAAAATAGTTGTTTACACTAACTTAGGTAAAAACAATACAGCACAGCTGATGTCAATTTGTATTGTGTTAGTGATTGCAGCTGGTCAAACCAGTTGTACCAACTTACATTACTACAAAATAGACAAAGAAGTACCTCAGTATATATTATAATAGCAATAAAAGTTACTAAACAAAAAAATTTATTAAGTTCTAATGTAACATGATATTTCTCTTAAAAAAGAGAAAAAACAGTCTTTAGTCTAATAATTTGGCCACCACTGTATTATATATCATTTTTTACAGGAAATTATGTAGAACAACATAAAAATAGTATAAATCGCTTACCTTTTTTTTCAAATCAGTTTATATGCTATTTTGTCTAAAAGTTGATATTTTTTTTTAATTTTCGTTTAGCGCATATTTTTAGCACACTTTCATAATTTACACTATATATATAATATATAAAAAATATTCCTTGTTTAATTATGATCAAAATAATACCAAAGACTTTCACTTTTTTTCAAAAGGAAAAATATCAAACGACAAAATATAAAAGTTGGCACTGTAAAAAAATTAGCTCTTTTGGAGCATAACTGTCAGTGGACAAAATTTTCATGTATTTGTAGCAAAATTGATCAATGTTCAATATTCAATGTCAGTAATATTTGTTTTATTTTGTATTTACTTTACTAAAGTTACATTGTTTCTTTCAGAAGTTATCTATTTATAATATTTACAACTAAAAAGAAAATTACTCGGGAGTCACTTTCCATGTCTTGAATCTTCCTTTTCCTTCCCTTAGTTTGGACCCTCAAAAAATGTTTCATTGCATGAAAGCATTTAGGATGCACCCCTGCATTACATCCAGGGCACCAAAAGTGACTTCTTGATAATTTTTCTGGTTTTGAACAAACCGCACATGCTCGTTGACGTGAGCCAGAAAGCCTTTCGAGTTTATGACTCATATCACCACCTGCACCTATGTCCATTGGAATTAGTTGGACCTCAGCATCAGCAGTAACTAATGATTCTATAATGCTTACTGTATAGTGGTGTCTGTCTAAGAACTGGGGAACATCAGTGTTATTCTTATATAATATGTAAGAATTTAAGAGGGCCATATCCAAAAAATTATCGAATATTTTTTTCCAATATTTTTTGGTGGGTCTTGTGCAAGTTAGATGGTAAATAGATTTATCCTTGCAGTCTACCGCTCCCATATTTAAATTATATTCATTTATCAAAGTGGGTTTCGTTGCTTGGAGGCCACTTTTCTTACTGTGGATAACTTTATCATCAGCAGGAAAAGCTGTGGTCAGCATATAAACTGGCTTGCGAGTGACTTTTTGTTTATAGCCAACATCTAGTGTGTGTTCTCTCCTGAAGTAAGTTGATTCCTCTTTAGTAAGCTTAGCTTGTGTAACTAACTGCTTTTGGTAGATTTTTAGTGTTTTTATTTAGAGTGCCAGATAAAAAAGTTTTTTAAAAAAATAACCGGTCAGCAAGTGGAAACTTTGTATAGAAATTATCTGTGTAGAGGTGGTACCCTTTGTCTAGTAGATTACATTTTTTCATTAGATGTAAAACTACTCTTTCTGTAAAGGCTGTTGATGAACCATCCTCCAAAAAGCCCTTTCCACTATACATTTCAGAATGGAGGATGTAGCTCGTTTGGCTGTCACACAACTCAAATTTTTTTATTCCAAATCGAGCGTGCCTTTTATTTGCCATATATTGAATAAAACTACACCGATTCTTCATTCCAATCATTAACTCATCTAATGATAAATTTTGATGTGGAACAAAATGTTGCTCTCTGGGATGATGAAGTAGCCCAATAATGAGTCAGTTTGTTTCTATAGTTTAGTCCCATGTTAATTATTATGGCGAAATATCGTTTGATTTCTTTTACAGTTACATTCGACCATTTTGTGATTCTGCTGTTAGGTGTAAGTTTCCCTGAGTTTCTTTTTTTCTCTATCGTATTATTTGCATATAAATTGGTTTCTCTAACAATTAGATTCCATATGTATTCTGTGAAAAAAGATAGAATTACTGCAAAGGCAAATAATTTCTGGGTGGCAGATTACGAACTCCTGGGTTGCAAACTAAAAATTTTCCTTTACATCAAATTTTGGGGTTTCTGGGGGATAAACTTTTATCCAGTTACTATTTTTAGATACATTAGCCTGTGTAGAAGTGCTGGGTTGTGGTTGATCAATTTCGTTATCTTCAGATTCAGAAGAGTAAAGATGTAGGTTAGGCCTAGAAACTGTGTCAACTGGTTGTCTTTTTCTATTTATATTAGACTGGCTCACCTGTACAATATGATCGGTGAATGAGGTGTCACTATTCTCGTTTTCAGAGGGCTCATATAATTCTCCACTACCTGAAGAGTAATCTTGAAGAGAAACATCTGAATTATAGTTTTCCACTTTAGATCCAACATCTGAATCGTCACTAGTAATATCACTATTACACTCATCTAAAGCCCCTCTAATAGCACTTGAATCACTTAGTTCACTCATTGCTGATATTATGAACTCTAAATACTTCTAAATATCTCAATTCACATCTAAAATAATATGTAAACAACAACACAATACAAACACCTGACGGAACGAACTGAGTGAGTGCTGCCAACGCCTGCTAGACTGATCCAATCAAAACATCTGTATTATGGACTAGCCTACTCGGTTAAAATATCTAAGAAATGCATTGATAGTTTGTTATTTCGATAGACATTTTATTCCCAAGTAATACTATATGAAATACATTAAGATACGATAAGAATTAACGATGGTGCATTTGTTTTACCAGACCAATGTTTTAATCGTCTCGATCGAGACGATAGCACTGGAAAAGAAAACAAATCGTCTCGATCGATATAATTAGCATTTGGAGGGTTAAAAAACTTCTAACCGGCTCAATTGTTATTCAGGAATACAACAATCTATAAACAACGACCCTTGAAAAGTTACGATGTACCAATGATATTGGAATAGGTTTGGTTGGTCCCTTGTGCTTCTTGTCTGGTGCCTCATCTGATCTGATCCAATTGTAAATTGAAGAAAGTGAAATATATATGTATGTACATATGTACATAAAAAACACTTTCACTTCAACTGCGGAATAGTGCGTGGTCTTGCATCTTGTGATTGGCAGTTTGGTCAGGGTCGATTATTATACTTACTAATGCTGTTTATTTTCCCTCAACTAAACGCCTTTCGACTTAATGCCGGATTAGTTTTGCCGGATGCCTCAGGGAGGTAATTCCAGGATTCGATAATCAAGTATACACGTGACGGATTCACTTCGAACAAATTGGACTCAGTAAATGCCTTGGTAAACAATTCACCCTCACAGGCCTCTCATCATCGTTCACTCTAAGCTACCTAAATCTTTTCCCGATCCGAGTCTTTTCACCTCGTTGCCTCCTTAAATCGCTAATAGCCCTCAGTGCTATAACGCAGAGCGGAGCTACTTAAATGAACGAAGGTTAAACAAAACAGTTTAGCCCACAGTGCTATACCGCAGAGTGGAGCTTATAAAAGTTAAGTTTATCCCACAGTGCTATAACGCAGAGCGGAGTTATTTAATATGCATTGTATTGATAGGTCAAACGATTTAAGCCCACAGTGCATATGATCTAAAATTTAAATAAATGTCAAAATAAATGAAGAGAGGGAAAATAAAACTCTTTTTCCGAGCTTCGACACAGCAAACGAAAGATATATTTTACTAAGGGGGCTATAGTCAAATCCACTCTTTAACTTCTTTGTCGTAGTCAAACATGTCTTACTGTTGAAGTATTTCGAATTGGTGCGTAACGTCGGTGTAGATCCTTTCCTACTCGCAGTCTCAGAAGCACTGACGAGTGCCTCCGAGGACCTGTATTTATTACACTCCCCCATCCCTCGGTTGATAAAGAAACTAGGTCAGCTGCAGTGTTCTGTCGGCCTTGATCCAATTTCACCGTCCCTACCGTGTAGGAGGGGAGGGGTCAGCTCGCCGGTGTCTCTATAAGAAATCCAATATATTACTTATTTAACCTGAATATAAAAAAAAATTACCGCCCAAAATAAATGAACCGTTACACACCTTACCAACTTTCAGAAAGAAAAAAAATTGTAAAAAAAATATTTTGTACTCCCCTTTAAAACAAATAAACTTAGTAATCCCACAGTGCTATAACGCAGAGCAGAGATTACTAACAAAACGAAGAATGCCTCCTTAAAACTAACAAACCATGTACAATAAAATCAAAATAAATGCCCGACTTTATAAACTAAAATATCAATCCTATGTCTAATTATACGCAATTTGCAAGATAAAAAACTAAAGATTTTCCTATCTAGGGCAAAACAAAATAATCTAATAAATCAACTAATCATCTGCCCATAATCTCTCAGGTACTATAAAAATTTCTTTTTGGAATATTTATTCTATGGAAGACCCCATCTGCTCCTATTTTCCGTATACAATGATTTCGATTCTTTCTCCTTTTCCCTCTATTTCTATTTAAAGATGCCTGAATCTTGGTCAGTTCTAAGGAAGAAAGCTCAAAGGAGGTTGTTAGGAATACTTCTTCATCTTCCATTCATAGATATCCGTCGAATGTTAAACTTAACCCTGCAGATGCCGGGCCTTCCAGTAGCAAACTTGACTTGTCTGGTGCTTCTGAGGCTGCGTCACTTGGAGGGATATCCTCGTCTTCTGTAAGAGGACTCATCAGGGTGGGGTGGTTTTTCATTTCTGATAGGATCTCGTTTGGAGATAGTTCCCCCTCTTCCTCCTCATCAAATGAGAGGTCTATTGTGATTATGTTGTGTCTGGGGTGCTAATTGTCAATTCCTTTAACAGGGTATCAAAGAAATAGGATGACTGGAGACTATCCAGTCATCCGATATCTTTGATACCCTGTTAAGATGAGGAGAAATATGTCATTTCTCCTCATCAGCCTCTTCGTAGTGCTGAGGCAATTCGCTTCCTCATTGCGAGGACATAGCAATTTATGGACTTCAAAACTTTTTCTTCTGCCACGGCCTCAGCAAACATGGAAAGGAACACTTCACATGACGTAAGATCTTTCTGACGTGGCCAGTTTCCTGGGGTGTTGTAGAGTGCCCACTTCTCCTTCACCCGCCCATCTCTTCTCCTTCTTTCTTTTGAAGGACGTAGAGGAAGTAGAGAAAATTTCCTGCATTTCTCTACGACAATCAGCCCCCATCGAGTTGTAGGCACGGATGGAACGTGTTTTGAGATTTATTACAATTAGGATCTAGTAACCCACTCCACCAGTGATGTGTACGGGGAACATCAAATATCCCTTCGCATCAGATCGATGCCATCAGTTCTCTTCTCTACTGCCGGTAATCCTCCTTTCTTCCAATCTGACGAAAAGGTTGTATCGGAGACCCAGAGTGTAGGTACCGTTGGATCCACTTGGCTTCTCTCCAACAGGCGAGGATAGGATATTATGACCACTCTATCCATTAGTTCTCAAGGATGCAGGCATGTAAGTTGGGAGAGTGGTATCTTAATCAGGGGTCTCAGGTGTGTTATTTTCTCCACTGCAACCAACCAAATAAGTGGCGTTAACATGACGGTTACTCCCATTTCGTTATGAGACCCATCCCCCCACCCAAAACTGAAAGTCGTGCCGTACTGGGGGGGATGGCTCAAAAATAGACAGGTGATAGGATCACGGGTGGCAGTCGGATCAAATCACAACTCGGCAACTGAGCGAAAAAACTATTTATTTCAAAAAGAAAGAATTACTAATTAAGAAAATCAGGCAGAAGGCCACAATATCAATATTACACTCAAAAACCACAAAGTACACCAAAATAAAGAAGAATAACGACTAATACACAAAACATCAAAAGCTACAAAACAGATGTGCCTATCTGCAGAGTTACCAGAGACACAAAAACTTTTAATGAAAAATTTAGAAATTTTGAACAAAACAAATTACCGGCAATTTAGCCCACATCCCATGATTTCGTCGAGGCCATTGCCGGATTCCCTGGGCAGCTACGAATTAAAGCAAAGTGAGATAACGATAAGAAATAATTGCCTTTTGGTGAATATTTAAAATAAAAATAAAAAAAAATAAAATATTGCCCGGTGCCGTTCTATTAAAAATTCACTTCAATAATACAGTTAACGAAGATAAATAACACAAATAAACTTAATAACTAAACCTAAAAATGAAATAAATAATACGATTATTCAAACAATAGGGGCAATTCTAACAAAATAAAATTTAAACGACTGCAACAATAAAATAAACTAATTAAAGATTAACAGTTACTACAAAAAATTGAAGCCAAAGACTGGATTTTAGACGGCCCAGGTGGTTATAACACCAACCTGAAGGCGAATTCGAATTATCTTTATCTATTCCAATACGGTTTTAAATCTGTAACGTGGGCTATTTATGTTTTGTTGCTGCCTAACTTTTTTTATTTCGCCAACATTATAGCCTCTCTTTTTCACAATTTTGTACGGTCCGTCATATTTAGGGGCTAATTTACTGGCAATTTGTTCTACAGCAGAAGAAAGTACATGTGTTCTTTTTATCACCCAAGTTAAACCGAGGGTCACATCTACGTAAATTTTAAATCTACGTAAAATCTACGTAAATAGCATTGCTTGTCGTTTGAATGCTGTCCGTAAATTGTGTTGCGTTTTACGATACAGGTTTGCAAATTTTTCCAATTGCTCGGCGTGAATAATGGTGGTGGGTCGTTGGATTTTGGCTTGGTTAACTACAAATGATGGTTCACTTATCGATCTGGGTACAATGATTTCTCTTCCAAAACATAAGTTGCCGGACGACTGGGTAGAATTGTGACAGGCAGTATTTACTGCAAACGTTATCTCATTTATGTTTTGGTCCCAGTCTTGATGATCTCACTTTACATATTGTGCAATAAGAGTCTTAATTACTCTGTTTTGGCTTTCGACAGGGTTACATTGAGGACTATATGGGGCCGTGTTTTTCAATTCTATACCCCAATGGTCAGCCATCTCTTTGAATAATTTTGCATTAAACTGACTCCCGTTATCGGTAACCAGTATATCTGGAGATCCAAATCTTAGAAGGATGAGCTGTTTAAATTTTGCAGTTATTTGGGCGGCTGTGGCTACTTTTAGAGGAGCTATTTCAGTCCACTTACTATGGCATATTTGTGACCCCGTTTACTTCGAGGTAAAGGTCCTAATATGTCAGCAGAGACCACATACCACGGTCCTTCTGGAGGCTTAAAATGCATGATTCCTGTTGGTAATTTTTGATAGACAAGTTTTTGGTTTTTGATAGATAAGTATTTGGGGGTAATTTTTGATAGACGATTAAACTGGGCTCAACACATAGACTGTTTGAAAAAGAAATTACGTAAATACGTATTTGCGTTCAAGCGGATTCGAGATATTCTCTGTGAAAAAGAAATCAAGTTAGCGTACTTTGCCTACGTTCAGTCCTTGTTGTCTTTTGGAATAATTTCATGGGGGGAGCTTTTAAAAGTAATTTACAGTCTCTTAACATCATTCAAAAATCTATATTAAAAGTGGGATTTAACAAAGGTTTTGGATATCCAACTGACGCTCTGTTTTTTGAGACTGGTATTTTAAGTGTACGTCATCTATACATAAAAGCCCTTTTAATTCATATATTTAAAAAACATAACATAATATTTTCTAGAATTTCCCACTCGCACAATACAAGATATTCACGTAATGTTGGAATTTCAGCTGTTCCCTTAGCTAAAACCTATCTATCAACAAATCCATTCTATACATGTCATACATTGTTTAGAAATCTGTCCAACTATCGTCAGAATGTGGGCCTGGTATTGTTCTCTTCTCCATCATTAGCTTCTCTAAAGACAAATGCTAACCAGTGGTTGTCTCTTATCAGTACACAAGAGGCAGAGGCTCTTATCACTGCCGAATACAGACATGGCCACAACCTGAACATCCTTTACCACGCAACTACGGACTGATTCTATACTACTACTATAGTTTTTCAGCCACAGCGTTCTCTCTGCCTCCCTCCTTGACTCATGTAGGCATATATTAACTTTTTTTTTCCTTCTTTCTTTTTTTTTTTTTTTTTCTCTTGTGCTTGTGCTGTAATAAAGCATTTTTGAATATAGCAGAGTTACTTAACATTGCCAAATTTTCAAAACAAATAGTTAAAAAAGAAAATGAGATGGTATACAGAACTAGTAAAAAAAAAACATAAACAACATTCTTTTACAATTTTAAATACACTGGATAAATTAGTGAAAATATTATTCTACTGATAAGCAACTCAAGCCTACGCACAGGCAGCATTGCCTATGTAGGCTTATTTCCATACACTTTTTTTTTCTACTAAATTTAAACTAGCAATACTCTAACAATTTCAGCAATACAGCAAAACCCACGCATAACGGTCCTAGTTTCCACCTTTTTTCTTTTCTTTAACAGTATTAGTAGACCAGTTGTAAATCTAAATTCTAAAGTTAATCTTCAAGGAGTTGTGTGTTTTAGTTGTATTGGTATTTCACATGTTAAATGGTTAATTTAAGAGTATTTTTTTCCTATGTATACAGTTCAATTTTTGTAACATTGTACATTTGCATAAAAGGAAATAAAGTTATTTTGAATTTGAATTTTGAATTTGAATTTGAATTTGGTTTCTTTTGTTCTACCTTATATTGTTGGCATGTAGAACAGCTTCGTACGTAATCTCGAACTTCCCGCCATCTCGGTCAATAATAGCGCTCTGCTATCCTTTTCATCGTCTTCTTGATACCAAAGTGTCCAGCAGTGGCAGCGTCATGATTTTCCTTAAGGATTTCAATCACGTTTTCCTTGTGGGCACACACATTTTCCTTTTCATTTTCGATTTTCGACAAGAATATTTAAACAGGCGTCCTTCCTTAAGAACGTAGTTATTGTATTTTGTGAGATTCCTTGCTAAATTTTGGAGCAGTTGGCTATACCAATTGTTTCCTGACCGATCCCCGTTAGTTGGCCTTTCGGGTTTTGCATTTTCAGTTGCTACATTTCTGGAAATGACGGAGACAGGTCCCTCTTCCAGTGGTTGCGTCGCTTCCCTTTATCGGGTAGCGTGATAGAGTGTCTGCTACTCTATTCGCTGTCCTTTCCTATAGCAAACCTTGAAGTCGTGTTGTTGCAATTCAAGGATCCAACAAGCTATTCTTCCGGAAGGTTCTTTCAAACGCATTAACCATTTGAATGTGGCGTGGTCAGTAATAGCCTTAAAATGGTATCCTTCAATGTATGGTCAAAATCGCCGGATGGCCCAAACCAACGCTAAGCTCTCTTTCTCAGTGACTGAAAATTTCCTTCGGTGGCACTGAGCAGTCGGCTGGCATAACTGATAACCACTTCTTTTCACTCTCGCCTTTGGGTGAGTGAAGTCCCTAAACCTTCATCTGACGCATCAACTTGAAAGTAGAAAATCTCTTAAAAATTTGGGCAACTCATCGGGGTTGAAGACAATTTTTCTTTTAATTCACAGAATGCTTCCTCTTGCTCATTTTTCCAGTTCCAACGAGTGTCCCTTTTTAGTAGAGACGTAAGTGGAGCAGTGATTTTAGCGAATTTGTCCACGAAAAGCCGATACCAAGACGCTAGATCAAGAAAGCTTCGTAGGCTCCGAATGTTCGTAGGTCGAGGAAAGTCTACGATGGCCTTCACCTTATAAGGATCAGTACATATACCCTCGGAATTAATGACATGCCCAAGATACTTCCAACTCGGTCATGCAGAATTTGCACTTTCCTTGTTTAACTTGAGTCCAGCATCCCGCAATAGCTTAAATACTTCTCGTAACAGTTGTAAATTTGTTCGTATGTGCTAGAAATCAGGATCAAAACGTCCAAGTAGTGAAAGCACATGGCTCTAGTTTAGGCCCAATCATCTTATCCAAGAGTCTTTGGAATGTAGCTCCCGCAAAGTGGAGACCAAAAGGCATAATCCGGAATTGATAAAGTCCTAGGCACGGTACTGTAAAAGCAGTTAGAGGTCGACTTTCTGGACTTAGTGGTACTTGCCAGTAACCCTGTGCAAGATCTAAGGTACTGATGTATCTAGCTTGCCTCAATTTTTCCAGAATGCTGTTTATTCGGGGCAGGGGGTATACATCTTTTATAGAAGCAGCGTTGAGACATCTGAAATCTTTGCAGAAGCAATATCTCCAACTGGGCTTTTCACGAGCACCACTGGGGAGCTCCAAGGGCTATTTGACTCTTCGATTATACCAACTTTTACCATCTGTTCCACTTCACTGTTTATGATCTCCTGCATGGCCGAATTTCGTGGATAGTAACTTTGTTTTATCGGGACGACTCCCTTTTTATGCCTAATAATATGTTCCACTAGTGAGGTAATCCCAGATAATTTCTCAAACTTTGGAAGTTCCACATTTAGGAAATCATCCAAATTTTTACTTTGAGCCTTGTTCAACGGAAGTACAGCCTCGATTGGAACGATATTGCTTTCGTCTTGATTCTTATGCGGTATTTAATTAACAGTAGGGACGTTTATGATTATTAAATTCCATTTTATTAGATCCTCAATTCCAATAACTATATCACTTGTTAGAGAAGGCAGATAAATTGCATCGAAACTGTCCGATGAATCATTTAACATACCACATCATTCAAACGTTCCTTGGGAGTTTAGATAGTGACCATTTGCAACCTGCACTCGCTTGGTCCCACCGCATGGTCTCAGACCCTGGGCCATCAAGTGATAGCTACTATTTTCCCTATCAAATTTACTGCTGATCTACTATCTAATAGCGCGCGAAACTCTTTCCCCAATAATGATACTGAAATGTGTGGTCTCTGGTCACAAGATGTTTTATTCGTGGCGCTATATGTGTTGAATTCTCTTATGTATTCTAACCATTTTTGCCATTCACTGGAGGGTTTTACGGAATTTATTAATTGGGACTCAGCTGACCTCCCTTCCATTGAGTCCTTACGCTGTTTCCCTGTTGGCAACCACGATCAGGGCCGGCCCAAGGGGGAGGCCTGGGGCGCCGGCTTGGGGGGGGGGGCGCCGACGCAGGGGCGCAACAGCCAGTCTAGTCTAGAAGCGACGTGAGCGGCGGGAGTGGAAGCAGCCGGCAGTGCCCCCTCCTACATTTCCCCTCCCGCACCGCTTAGTCAGTAGTCAGTAGTGGGTCAGTCACCTTCACATATCGTTGCGCCACATATTTGCCACCAATTTCGTGTTGTGGGCGATAGTTTTTATTGTGTATTGTTTTGAGTGACTAGTGTTTTGAGTGATTTAGGTATGTAGGCAGTGCTGTAATCGCTTTACTCACTCTTAGTCCCATACTTTATATTTAGCAAGCTTAATAAGTTATTTAATTGGCAAATCTATAACATAACCTCAAATTTCTGACTTTACATATCGACTTAGACTTGACTGATGCTTTGACTTGTATATGAGGCTTGTACAATCAGTACAATGTCATCTAAGCCTAAGCCATCTGTTGCGCAATATCGGAAGAAAAAAACTAAAGCGGAAGCAGATGCAAAAGCAAGTGCGAAGGTACTTCGTGGCTTTTTATGTCGTGCTAGTGAAAGTGAACCTAACAAGGACAGTTTAACAGCTCGTTCGGCTCCACTGACCCATACTGCCACTGGCAGTGACGATAATTATCCTCAAGTTCAAGAGAGTACCGACAGAGAACACAGAGAAGATCTTGAAACTACAGTAAGTATTGTTGACAACACTGTTGATGAACTTATTGCAGACAATGTAGACATTTCCACTGCAGTGGAATTTGATTTGAATGACATTGGAAAATGGCCTACACTTACATCATCTATTAGGGACGAACTTATTAGAAAAAGACCACATGAAATAGTTGGGCCCGATTCAAGATTTCCTCTTGATGCTGAAAAAGGTGACGACTCTAAAGAATAGAGGAAACATAGAAAATTTTCGTTATTTCATTGTAAAAGAAAGTTGTCAAACAATGAAATCTCAAGCCGGACTTGGCTGCAATACTCTGATGAAAAAAACAGTGTGTATTGTTTTTGCTGTAAGTTATTTGGCAACAGTAAATCACAGTTAGCTGGAAATGGTATAAATAATTGGAAAAACATTGGAAGATATTTGGCACAGCACGAAGTTTCAAGTGAACACTTCTAATTATGCCAAATGGAAGGATGCTGAAAAAAGTTTACTTGAAAACAAGGGAATTGACGCTGAACTTCAAAAAGCAATGAAGCGAGAAGTGAATCACTGGAAATGTGTGATGGAGCGTTTACTCGATATAACAATGTTTTTGTCTGAACACAATCTAGCATTTAGAGGTATTAAAGATAAGCTATTTTCAAAAAACAATGGGAACTTTTTAGGCCTTGTACAACTTACTGGAAAGTATGACCCAGTAATATCTGAGCACATACGTAAAATACAAAGTAAAGAAATTCATGATCACTATCTCGGAAAAACAATCCAAAATGAGCTTATAAACCTTCTTGGAAATAAAGTTAAAGAGGAAATTGTAAATAGTGTTAAGGAAGCTAAATACTTCTCAGTCATTTTAGATTGTACACCTGATGTTAGTCATCAAGAACAACTATCCTTCACGGTTAGATTCGTAAAATGTTACAAAGAACAAGTTGAGGTAAAGGAACATTTTTTGTCATTTCGCCCAGTTTCTGATACAACAGGAGAAGGGCTCACAAACTCTCTTCTAGAAGAAATGAACATGTATGGGCTTGATATGAACAACTGCAGAGGGCAGGGTTGACAATGGCGCAAATATGGTTGGAAAAAACAAAGGGATTCAATCGAGAGTATTGTCTCAGTTTCCAAGAGCTTTTTTCAACCCATGTGGATGCCACTCACTCAATTTAGTTATTGCTGATGCTGCAACGTCATCTGTAAAAAGTGTTTCTTTATTTGGAGTTATACAAAGACTGTTTGTGCTGTTCTCATCTTCAACTAAAAGATGGAAAATAATTCAGGACACTGGCATTGCTATGACACTAAACGAAGTTTGTGAGACTAGATGGGAGTCCAGAGTAAACAGCCTCAAGTCAGTACGATATCATATTTCAGAAATATGTGAGGCTTTATCTTCAATGCAAGAAGAAGTAAATGACCCTAAGGCTACATCAGAAGCGAAATCATTAGAAACTCATATAGCCTCTTATGATTTTATTTTAACATTAATAGTATGGTATGACATATTATTTCAAACTAATCTTGTCAGCAAGAACATGCAGAAAGTTGAAACTGACTTGCCTGCGGTAGTGGCCTTATTGAAGAACTGTAAAGACTTTTTGGAAAATTACCGTGAGACTGGTTATGGAGGTGCTGGTGCTACGGCAAAAGAAATTGCTGATGAGTTAGGAATTGAAGCAAAGTTCAAACAACCCAGAATACGTAAGAAAAAGGCTCATTTTAGTTACGAAAGTTCAGACCAAGTCGAAGCCTTAGCAGATTCAGAAACCAATTTTAAAGTTAATGTATTCTACCCAATAATAAACAATGCTTTGGGTGCCATTCAAGAAAGATTTTCTCAGCTTCAAACCCACAGCAATGATTGGGAGTTTATGTATGATGTTAGAAACTTACCCGAGTTAGATTCTCTAAAAACTAAATGTTTTAATATTGAAAAAATTCTAACAGACCCCAACACTAACGAAATGGATGTCAATGGCAGAGAGTTGCATGATGAGCTTATACACCTGCAAGCTCTTTTGAAAAACACTGATGTGTCATCTCCACAACAATGTCTGACATATTTAGCTAAGAACGGTATGATTGACTGTTTTAGCAATGCATGGATTGCTCTAAGAGTATTGCTAACAATGCCAGTATCCGTGGCGAGTGGAGAACGCAGCTTTAGTAAGCTAAAGCTAATAAAGACGTATCTACGCTCAACAATGACACAGGAGCGTTTGTCATCATTGGCAATTTTATCAATAGAAAACGATGTTGCCAAGAATCTAGACTTTTCTGCTGCAATAGAGACATTTGCAAATTCCAAGACCAACAGAGGGAAATTTAAGTAAGACGACATATTTAAAAACAAAGGTGTAATGAAGTAAAATAATTTATAAAGAAGGACATTATAAACAAGTACTGTTTAATATTTTGTAATATAATTATAAACAAATATACGATCTGAGCATAATGATCGATTATTGAATGCAATCATTTTTTAATCAACCCCCTTGCAAACACAGAAAATATATTAAAGTTTTTCATTCCTGAAAATATGTTAAAATAAATTAAACTGTTTTTAACAGTTTACAAAATACCCTACCATTATTTTTATTTTTATATAGTCTACATCTTTTAATGGGGGGGGGAGCAAAAATCTTTGCGTTGGCCTCCTACCAGTAAAATGGTTGGGCATGCCCTGACCACAATCGTGAGTTTTTACTCCATCTCTTTTACAATAAAAGCATTTCAGCTTCTTAGGCAATTGGCATTCCCGATACAAGTGTTCTCGTCATTCACAATTCCAACATAAAAATTGTGTTTATCCGTTTCTTCAGCAAAGGTAACCTTTGGCTTGGGCGGGCCGCTTCGTTGAGTTGTATCCTTCTCAGATTTGGTCGGGACGAAGTGTTGTGTCTGCGTCCATCGATCTTGTGGTTTCTCTGAATTTGGTGGAAAACTGGTATTCCTTTCTCTTGGGGTGATAGTTTGACTAGGAATACCTTCTTTTTCACAATCCCTCCTGTACAATAGCCTAGTAGAAACAATAGACATATCTATAAAATGGAAAAAGAACCTTGGGTAATATTCTTTGATTAATTTTGGTTGTACATTAGTTGTTAAATAAGTCCAACACCACTCATGAACGTGTATGTGGTGATATCTCTTGGGCACTTAACCTCTACTTGTGCTTTCAAAACGTTTGTTGATACTTTGAGGCTCACAGCTATAGAAGGTTGTAGCCATAACAACACTTTTATTGTTGAACCAATTTATTGCTCTACGGGAAAAGCCATCAATATCTGTCACCTTTTCCTCTATAGAATCTTTATTTTTTTCTACATTTCTCTATCCGAAGAAAATTCTAAACCTGAACATCTATTTATTTGCACAGTGCCTAGTGCAGCACATTACCCATATTTGCCAACATCACAAATAACATGGAGGAAGAATGCCAATTGTCAAAATAAAGCAAATTGTTTTCATTTATTAGAACATGTTTAATTAGTTCCAAAACAATATCAGAACTCTGTCCAAAATCTGGAAAATTCTCAACACAATTGATTTGACTTTGACCTTATTATATGCTAAAGTTACAGATAAAGCTGTGAGGTGTTTGTGAGTTGTATTATTTTAGTGATGATGAACCTTTAACACATTGGTGTCTTACCATTTAAATATGGCAAAAATACCACTTTTTATAAATTTTTATTTTTTATGTGCTTTTTATTTATGTGCTTTTGCCTTACACATAAGTTTGGCATCATTTTGTTCATATTTATTTGCTCTTTTATATGAAAAGTAAAATTAGTAGTCTTGAATGATATTTATGTGATCCTTGTACCACTTTTACAAATAAATTGTCTATATATGATTGATTCCATAACTTTTTTTACTAATAATATAATATTTATATACATATTTAGAGACACTTATATATTTTACGTATTACATAAACAATTTTGTGTGTGATCCTTTTCGAAGTACTTAAAAATGCTTGCAACATCACAATTCTTGCATTAGTACTTGCTCTCTTTTCTCACCCGCTTGCCAGTGATTGCCTTACCCCTTATGTGAACAAACTTTACAATATCTTGTAGGATTTCCCTTCTTATCTGTTGAGGGAATCTTCTCAGGGAAGTGTCAAATAGAGAGTCCACTGAAAGTTGAGGATGTTTGAAAACTTCCGTAGACATCTTAGCTCCTTCCTCCAGAGTGCCTATTACCAATGATTCTTATGAAAGAACTAATGTGACACTTCTTTTTTTTTACTAGTTCATAAATTATAAAACTATTTACACAAGACAAGGAACAGATGGAAAAAACCCTTCTTCCACATTTTTATCCATTTCCTATGGAATGGGTGATATGAGTGATATGCCAGTAGCTAGTCCATGTGGTCCACTCTGTCTTCTCTATGTTATAATAAAGGATAACATCAGACTTGACCTTTTCTAACAATCCTGTCCTGTTTCTTACTCGGATTGAACTGGAAGTAAAATTGTGTTTGGTGGAAAGAGCCATTATATCCCTTGTATCATGTCACTTCTATGTCATTTGACTATTATTTCTTTAAAATATAGCTGCTCTTGGTTTTTTTTTTTAATTTAATACTGTTATTAATCATTTCCTACTTTTCAAAACTGTACCAACAGCAATTGCTTGTACTCGAATACATTAACAAGTTATTAAGAAAGTACAATATCAAATAAATAAATAAATAATATGTTGACATTTCTAAACACAAACAGTCACTAGTTATCTTATGTAAATATGTAAAGATTCTTTAGGGAACGATCTTAGGACGCTTAGAAAAATCCAGAACAAGTACATCAATAAATATTTTAAACAGTTTTGAAGTTAATATATTGAATTAAAATTGAGTACCTACTATGAGGGGAAGTATTCATAACCGTTATTTTCGAAATAGATTCAGGCTTGTAGAAACATAATGTTTGAAAATGGAACATAACCAATTCTAACGGCATATATATACAAAGTAAACTGGTGGGCTACAATTAATAAAACATTTGATTATTCAAATGGTACATTAGTTATTTTTCTATGTGTTTTTCCTAAATACCTGCTTATTCTACAGTTACATTTATCTGCTTTGTTTAGGCTTTATTATTGATAAATGGCACCAAGGACTCAACTGATATTGATTAAAAAATAGGCTTGTTAACTTTGTATGGCTTGTTAACTTCTAAACACTCCTTGGAATAATTTGGCGATTTAGAATTCTACATCCAAATTTATGGTATATTAGTACTCTGTGAACTTACCAGTAAGAACAGCTTTTGACGATATAAGAGTCCCCCCACATATTTGCTCCAAGTTAGTTGTTTTTTAGATAATTGCTTGCCAAGGAAAATTGTTTGGGTAGGAAACACAGTCGTACAAGTCAAATTACTGCCAACAATTTCCAAACAATGAAAATAACCAAGAAAATATGAAAGGTTTAAAATACGACAATGATGTGGCGGTAATCTAAGACGTCAAGCTAACTACCATAGAAGGAGACGCAAATTGCTATGTGCCGTTGATCATAGGTTATAAAATATAATTAATGTATTGTATAAAGTACCAAAAAATTTATATTGAAACTTTGATTTACTGTGACTTTGGTATACAACATGTGTAGTTTTATCTAATTTGTATATTTGAGAAAAATATTTTGCGGAGGTTCGTATATATGGACAAATGCAGGTTCGTATATATGAAGGATTTCTTGCAGAATGATACTCTTCAGGTCTGAATATACAAACGCTGGGATTTCTTGCAGATACTGATCTGGTTTGTTTATACAAACCCTGGGATAAAAAGGGTTAATTATTGTTTAGCTGTCTATTCACCTAAAAGCAGTATTAAAATATCAAAAACATTTTTGTTAAGCTCGACCATTATTTGGAAAGATTAGTATAGCTAATTTTCTAACTGGAACTATTTTTGTTGAAATAAATAGATACACAATTTATTTTTTTATATTGAAATTATATTTGAAGTTGAAATTTACCCATATGTGTCATTTTTATTTATCTAACAATTTGCTCCACTGAAATTAATAAGTCTACTTTAGTGATATGATATGAATTGCCATAATCCAATTTTTTATCATGCTTTCAGTTTTTTCACCTATTAAAGGTACAAGACCCATTCTTCTTTCTAATGGAATTTTCCTAGAAGCTTTATAAATTAGAGTTGACTTCGGAATATCATATTTCTTACTTACATTGAATGCGTTTTCTCCGCTTTTTATATCCTCCAATGCTTTGAGTAGGTCTTCTTGAGTGTACAATGTGCCAGATGAAGGGTTAATGGTTAAAGCCAACAACAGCTATGATGACAAAAAATACAACAAATACAAATATTGATCAAATAAATGTAAGAAAGGGCAATTTTGCCCTAATTTCGCCTGAGTAAATATGTTTTTCAATCCAATTAAATTCAACAATTAACTATTTTAAATATGATAAATATCTAATCATTTGTTCCATATTATTTCAATATAATTTTTTTATAATAGTGATAAAGGTTTTTATAACAGATAGAAAATATTCAAGTTTGATCAAAACAATTATTTATATATATATATATATATATATATATATATATATATATATATATATATATATATATATATATATATATATATATATATATATATATATAAAGCTGATGAAGTATATAAGGAATTCTAAAAAACATTTAGTTTTTTTAATATTTTTAGAATTAGATTTAAAAAAATTACAATGAATATAAAATTTCAATGAAGCACTATAAATATAATATGTTATATTTAAGAGACACATTTTTGTTGGAAACCATTTATCATGTATAGTGCCTGAATATGATTCTTTTGCATACTATCTTGATGATTGGTATCTTAAGAATAAATACAACAACAACAACAACAAAAAATAAATAAAAAACTAAGATAATAGATTCTGTAAAGAATTTGAATAGCTATAGAGTAAATACCATCAACAAACCATTGTGTTTTGTAACTTCACTACACAGACACAATATTGTCTGTCTATATCATATTCAGTCTTTTTGAGTTTAATTTGTTGAGTAAAACATTTTTTATTTGTCTTTATGTATAAAAGTCATATATTTCAAGACTAAGTCTTTCATTTTCAAGCTTACATTCACTGTAAACGTTCATTCATGTCATAAATATTTTGTAGACCAATTTGTATTTAGATTTGACTATTTTTTTTTTTAATATTCAGAAGAAATTATTTATTAACTTAAAAAATACTGTTTGCTGACTGCAGTAGAGGTATGATATACATTTTCATTCCATCATCAAAAAAAGTTACATACAGTACCGCTCAAATTAATTGGAACACCAGGTAAACGACTACGATTCTTAAATGAAAGACAATTTATTGATCAAAAAAATTACAAACAGCTCCCTAATAATTAATATGTCCTCCTTTGTGTTTTATAACCTCTTCACAGCGTTTTGGCATTGATTCTATTAGTTTTTTGCATATATTTTTTATTTCTTCATCGTGGAACCATATTTTGATTACAGCAGTAATCATGGATGTTTTTGTAGTACAATCTTCTTTGGCAATCCTTTTTTTTTAGTAATAGCCCATAGATTTTCGATTGGGTTTAAATCGGGTGAATTGCCAGGCCATTCCAGAACCGTTATTTTGTTCTCAAAAAAAATTTCTTTCATTTTTTAGATGTATGGCATGGAGCCGAGTCTTGTTGAAAAATTCCATTGCTTTCTGGAAACATTTGCAAAAGGAGTGGAACGACTCTTCTTTCTAATAAAGCAATATATTTGTCTGAGTTCATCATACCTTCTATGGGAACTAATGGACCTGGACCATTATAGGACATACAGCACCAAAACATTTTTTTGGGTGGATGTTTTGGTTGTTGAAGGATGTGAGCTGATGTCTCAGCTTCATTCGCACTTCTGCGGACAAAGTTTACTTTATGTCCCTGAACCAAAAAATGTGTTTCATCAGAGAGAAGGACATTTTTCCGCTGTTCAACAGTGAACTGTTTGTAGGTTTTAGCCCACTGCAAGCGTTTCTTCTTCATTGCTACAGTAAGAAGCTGCTTTTTCTTAGGTCGGTAAGCTTTTCGCCCAACTTCAGACAACCTTCTTTTAACAGTACTAACATGAATATTAACCCCTTTTTTGTTAATTTCTCGTGCCAAATCTACAGCCGACAACCTGGGGTTGATCTTACTAGTCCTAATTAATTGGCGGTCAGTTTGTGGTGTGGTTTTCCTTTTACGACCACAATTTCCTATTCTGTTAACAGAAAAGGAGCCAGTATCATTAAATTGCTTAACAATTCGGTTAACAGTAGCTAGACCCACCTTACATTCTTTAGATATCATCCTCTGAGACATATTTCCATACTGATGTAGTGTAATAATCTTGCTACGTTTTCTAGGTGTGGTATCCATCAGTTGAGTTTTTGAAAAACTACAATAGTTTGTTTAACAAACACAAAAACGCGCAACAATAGCACAATTCACACAATACTTCACTGAAAATGTGTTCAACACAAAGAATCACATGTGCACTAACTGCTTTTGAGGTTAGGTTGTTAGTTTGTTCAATACAAGTGATGTAGCAGTGATGCCAACTGTCGCATGATAAAAAGAGTGAAATTCCCTGTGTGTTCCAATTAATTTGAGCGGTACTGTATGTGAATATGCTGATAAAAGGGTATATCATTTGTTTGAGAAAGAAAGAAATATACTGACAGAGAAACTTTATAGTTTTGTTAGGTTATATTAATATTTGTATGTGGAAAAAATTATTAATATTGAGTTAGCATTAATTTCTATGACGTCTGAAAACCACCTATATTTTAATAAAATAACTCAGCTACCTAAGTGCAATAATTTCAACTCAGTGTGTGGGTCATTAAAGACTAAAAAAAAAATGTATCTAATTGTAACTGTATAAGGTTTATTTCACGTTACATTAATTCAATATTTTATCGTACATAAATGGCACAAATTTTTTCACTGAATTTTACTGTAGCAGAAAGACGAGATGAGACCTAAGTCCTGGCATATATATTTTTTGAAGCTGCTTCACGTCATTGCGTGGACCCCTCTCTGTTTACTATATGTTGTGTTATTAACAAACTACACAAGAAAACGGTTTTTAACTAATATAAACAACGCTTTAATACTGTATCAGATTGAAACAAAGTAATGCTGGATGAGAATTAATAATATATTTGTCATGAAAAATACTTAATTTTATGCGTTTCAAATGTTAACTCAACAAGCAACTTTTTTATTTATTTGAATTTTTACCGTAAGCACGTTGTTAAATCACTGTTTTGAGTTAATTATTAATAATTTACCTATTTCCAAAATTAAACCTGATAAATATAATAAAAATAATGTAACTTACAAGCAAAGTATTCTTCCGTAAGGTTGTCTTTGCAAACAGAAAATACTAAAAAAGTACATATTGATACACTACACAGTATTAAATATACAGTAATCATCATCATCGGTTTAGCAGCTCCAGTTTCCCACATGTGCTGACAAGTCTCTTCCATCTTCTCCCGTCCATGTATATTCTGTCTTCCTCAATTTGTTGTAGCCGCTGTCCTTTGAGTATTATGTCTTCATTTATGATGTCCATCCATTTTTTCGTGGTCTCCCAACTCTTCTCTTACCATCAACATCTCTTACCAACCACATTTTTGCCATGTGGTTATTATTATTAAAATAATAATATACTTTAATTATTCAGATTCAGATTTTTATTTACCAAAAAACAAACATTGTCACAGGTAATAAATAGTCAATAAAATATAGTTTATACAACAAATCTTAGTCTAAGTTATACAATGCATACAAGGATCAAATCAAGTCATTTACATAAAAAGTCTCGGATGCAATAGTATTCACCCTGTATCAAGAATGCTTTTAAGGTTTTTTTTTGAATTTGTTTAAATCGGCAATTGACTTTAAACACGGAGGCAGAGTATTGTACAGTTCAATGCAATTAAACTGGACCTGTTTCTGAAAAAAGAAGTTTGGTGACGTGGAATATCTAAATAGTCATAATTTCGGAGTAAGTAAGAGTGTATTTTATATAATTCAGATTTAGTAAACAGATGAAAATTTCTTTTTAAAAAGGTGACTGATTCTAAAATATAGATCAATGGGAATGTTAGCAAATTGTTAATGCGGAAGATGTTTCTACAGGATTCCCTAGCAGAGAGGCCACAAATGATGCGTAAGGGTTTCTTTTGTAATCTAAAAATGTGTAGATTACTTAAACTTTGAGCTCCCTAGATTGCCACCGCATAAGACAAGTGGGGGTATACACACCCATAGTACGCTGATAGCAGGACCCGCCTATCTGTAAAGCAAGCTAGTCTCCGTAGAATGAATAGCCCCTTGCTAATTCTGCTAGACACCAAGGCAATGTGGCTTGAGAAAACAAGCTTGCTGTCAATTACCAACCCTAGGAACCCAACCTCTGAACTCGGCGTTATCTCTGAGTCACCTATAATGAAATTGTGATCTAGGTTAGAGTCAAAAGAATGGATGTGGAATCTAACCACTTTAATCTTTTGTGCATTTAGCAACAAGTTGGTTACTTGTAAACCACTGCAACAAAGCACTACCATTTAAAAAAGCATTTATTTCTGCTGCTGAACGATTTTGATTAGATACTAGTAAAGAGGTGTCATCCGCATATAGACATAAGTTGGTATGGTTCACACTGCTGGGAATGTCATTAATAAAAATAAAAAATTATACAAGCAAAATTACACATAAACAATCTACAAGAAACACAAAATTAACAAGAGACTAACAAACTAACAAAAAAACAACAAACGCTATAAAAACCCACCAATTACAAAATACATGTGCCTATCTGCTGTGACGCGGGGCCCATATTCCCGCGTCTGGTTATAAAGAGAGGGGGAAGGTGTGGTCAGCTTCCTCGGGGACAACGCCGGGGGCAGTGAGGAGTCAGCCGAGGTGCGGGGACGTCCAGCCTAGCGGAGTGGTGCACCGCGAGGAGCCGTGACCTTCGGTCCGGGTGTTATTTAGATGTAAAGGCTGTGGGGTTGGTTTTAAGGGAGCTCTTGTGCGTGATTTCGGCGAGTGAGGTGCGGTCGCTTCTGTGCTACCTTAGTTTTTATTAAATTATTTGAGTTTGGTCTCTGCGTCACTCATTGAGTCTCTACCTGCTGAATACCTGCCCCCTTGCAGCCAATTGACGGATGGTGTAAAGACCAGGAATACAAGGTAAGCGAGTTTGCTCTTGGTATGAACAACCCCCCAGCTACGCCCTAACCTGGCAGGGTGTAACAATATATATATATATATAAATATATATATATATATATATATATATATATATATACACAACTGCATACATACGAAACCACCGCACTCATACCTTACATAAACGACATACACACTACATACATACAAACACCACCGCACTCATACCTCACATACACACTCCTTACATACAAACACCTCTGCACTCATACCTTACATACACGACATACACACTCCTTACATACGAAACCACCGCACTCATACCTTACATAAACGACATACACACTACATACATACAAACACCACCGCACTCATACCTCACATACACACTCGTTACATACAATCACCACCGCACTCATACCTCACATACACGACATACACACTCCTTACATACAAAACTCACTGCACTTATACCTCACATACACTCTCCTTACATACAAAACCCAATTAACTTATACCTCACATACAATATATATGTATATATATATATATACACACACACACACACAACTGCATACATACGAAACCACCGCACTCATACCTTACATAAACAACATAAACACTACATACATACAATCACCACCGCACTCATACCTCACATACACTACATACACTCTCCATACATACAAACACCCCCGCACTCATACCTCACATACATGACTTCACACTCGTTACATACAAACACCACCGCACTCATACCTCACATACACTACATACACTCTCCATACATACAAACACCACCGCACTCATACCTCACATACATGACTTCACACTCGTTACATACAAACACCACTGCACTCATACCTCACATACACGACACAACTGTGCACCACGGACTCACCAACTAACCTTCAACTACCTTAAACTCATTACAGATATAAAGTACTAATATTATAACCTAGTTACTTAATTAAATAAACCTATGCTAAATTTTCAATTGAAATTACTGTAAAACAAAATTATTTAAATTATTTTATACTTCCCATAATATTTTCTTGTATTTAACACCAAATCTATATCTTTAGATAAACATTTAAAATTTATGAATAGTAATATTTTGACGTGGTATTAGTTAAACAATGACTTCTACAAATTATTATGAAACATTCTCACTAACAAATAGGACATAATCTAGAAATAATCTCTCCCATCAAGAAAACAAATCGTTAATATTCATTCATCTCTCGCACACTCGCACCATACATACTTACTTACATTGCAATAATTAAACATATTTATCAAACTGTAAAAAAATTTTTTTTTTTTCAAAGTACCGTACAGATAACCCTTGACTTCCTTTACAGTGCCAATTCATGTGTAATTTGGGAACAAATTTTAACTTCCTATTATTTAAACGTTACGTCAATTTTCACTGCAGCATATTACAATAAAAATTATTTAAACCTCTTAACTATTTATAAAATAATAAAATAGCTCATCACTTTGTTGATACTTTTTTTTAATTAACATATTAGTCTACTTAAATTAAATTATGTCTCGACATGACTTGACAATACATGTAATATCTCAAACAAGCCTAAGTAGTACTTGATGGATATTAAAACTATTAGTTATTAGCAAGAGTATATTAATATAATGATTCAATAAAGTCATACTTATTGATACAAAAAATCGTAAACCGTTATAAGTGTGATATTGTAACCAACATAAATATCTAATTGTAAAAGATAACTAAAAATCTACCCAGATAAATAATTATAGAACTTCTAACTAATAAAATAAAAATTGACCATAGTTATCATATTTGAAATTGCACATGAAATTAAACCTTATTAAAAGAAATGTTGAAAAAACTAATAGGAGGTTCTCCCGAATCTACATACTAAACAAACGAAATAGAAAATCAACTAATATAACCAATTAACCATTAAATTTAAAACTATACATATTAGCTAGTACGCCTAATGAAATACAGTATACTACTGTTATAACCTAATACTTTACAAGTGTGTTTGAAATAGCTTTATGTTTAACTACGGACCATATGGCCTACACTGGCAATTTTTTTACTCGGAATAAAATTTTGGAAATAAACTCAATACATCTGGACAAAGACAAATTTTTGTTAATAACTAATGTACATTTATTCTAAATAAAAACAAAATAGACTTTCTGAACTCAAACAAATTATTATAGTTTATAACTACATCTGATGTAAACTTATGCAAAATCTGTCTTACCTTATGCAAAACAAAGTTCTGGTAATCCATCGCAAAATAACAATAGTTTTCACTTATCTATTGTTTATTGTTTAGCTGGTTGCAAGAGACTATCCAGGTCATCCTCACCCCATATCCTGGTTGCCCTGCCTCCATCCGTCTTCCTGACGATGATCCTTCCGTCTTCCACACACCAGGCAGCCACCAGCTTCCTATCCTTAACCAGCTGTTTTGCAACTCCAAGCAAATGTTTGTGGTTACCGGTAAGGTGACAATTGATGAAAACTGGGTTGTTCCCAAAACGCTGACTTATCTGTGACGCCACCAGCCTCTTCCCCTTAGCTGCAGCTAACCACAAGCTCCTCGTTTGCCGGGAGATAAACTTAACGATGATGGGTGGGCCGTCCTTGCCCGGGAGTAGTGTATAAGTACGGGTTCTGGCACCACTCTCGGGTATCTTCGGGTATCTTCGGTAGTAGTTAAAAACTGCTGGAGCGAGACCCACTTTTTTTTGGTCACGTGACCGGATCCAAGATGGCGGCGCAGTGTTGCCAACCCCCCACCCCCTCCCCCACAAAATTTCCCTCCAAATTCCCAAATTTCCCTCACATTTCCCACGTCATACTATATAAAATGCACTTTTTCCAATATGGCGTCTTTATACTATATAAAATACAAAAGATGGCGACCGGATCCAAGATGGCGGCAGTCACGTGACCGGAAATGGACCGGGGGTGACCGGAAGTGGACCGGAAGTGGACCGGAAGTGACCGGAAGTGGACCGGGGGTGACCGGAAGTGGACCGGAAGTGACCGGAAATGGACCGGGGGTGACCGGAAGTGGACCGAAAGTGGACCGGAAGTGACCGAAAATGGACTAGGGGCGACCGGAAGTGACCGGAAATGGACTGAAGGCGACCGGAAGTGACCCGAAGTGGACCGGAAGTGGACCGTCCGAAAAGGAAGCAGTGGTACTTACCTCCGTGGGAATTTTCCCCTACAAAATTTCCCTCCAAATTCCCAAATTTCTCTTACATTTCCCACACCATACTACATAAAATACACTCCTACCCTTTTCCCCGTTATACTATATAAAATGCTTTCGTGTACTTCCGACGACCGTCGGCTACCTTCGTACGCGTCAGCTGCTGGTCCAGCGCGCATGCGCGTTGTTACTCTACTCATATATACACTATAACAAATGTAACATGTCTTATACTCTATGTGGCTGACCCAATCGCAGCACACCTAGCGGCAACGCCGATCACAGCGCAGTTAGCGGCAATACCGATCGCAACGCCCCTAGCAGCAATACCGACCGATCACAGCGCACCTAACGACCACACCAGTTCGTGGGTGGTGCATGCGCAGAGACTTGCTACTCTGTGGCAATATACACTATAACAAATGTCGATTGCTCTCTGTGCAAATGCGCACCTAGTGGCAAAATTAAGCGTATGCTTTCGGAAACATGACACCTTCGGAAGGGAAGTCCCTCCTCCCTTCCCAAAGTCCCATGTCATACTATATAAAATGCAAAGGATGGTAGACATTTACATATGTACTATATAAAATGCTTTCGTGTACTTCCAACGACTACCTTCGTACGCTATTCATCTGTCAGCTACTGGTCTGGCGCGCATGCGCACCCATATGCTACACTCTGATTGGTTGCCTCCTCACTTTACAGGTAATCTTTCTCACACGTACTGTTAGCCTACCTATTTAAATTAATTTTGAATGTTACTATTAACATGTGCTCTTACCTTCGGGTACCCATCTACGGCTTCCTACCATCGTTACCTACCTATAATTATCTATTCAATCACGGTTCAGTACATACTCAAGGCAACCCGCAATACACGGTTTATTTAAAAATTAAGGGGCAGCTATATTTAATACACTGTTAACCTTTTGGTCCTTTAACTCCCATCTACTTAACTTCATATCAAACACACCTGACATCCTTCAAACTTAATACGCTAGCTTAACACTCTTATCAATGCCTAACCGAACTATCAAACTGTACTTACAGGCTTTATCAGTCCGTTACTACAAGCTTCACATTGTCTTTCATTAACTAACAATTTCCTATTTTCACCCACCTTTGCGTGCGTGTACATGTTACCTAGGTTACATTACTTACTTTCACTCACTTTTATTATCAATTCTGTGGACTCTCTATTACCTCACTTCCTATCCAGAACCTATCAGTTCCCCTACACCTAGCCTCACTTCCTATACTCAAAAATCCCTTCCTTTGTACTATAGCGACACTCAAGGACTAATTCACTATCATTTCACAAACCGTGTCTCACTGCCTCTGCTCGGTGAACTGACAGTCCAATAGTTCTCGCGCACTTGTCTTATCGAAACCACTTCCATTACCACAATCATTGCTTTACATCTTTTATTTGCTCAATGTCTTTTAATAATCACTTAACTAACATTGTACATAGTCCCTTCTTCTCATTTTGAAAAACAGTACTACACAGGATGACGTAATCGGAGTTTCAAGTCTGGACAGGCGCATGACTCATACAGCGGCTGCGAAACTCGGGTATAGGGCTCCAGGCGCCAGACTGGTTTTCATGTCTAGGCGTGGACCTAATCACCCCCTCCCCCTCCCCCCTCGATCCCTATATAAACGACCAACACACTCAATCTTTCTCACTTCTGCTCTTGCACTCGTACTGATCAGACGTGTCTTCACTTTGCTCCTACTCGATATCAGTAATTATTCTTGTAATTTACATTTTGACCTTTGTTCTTTGTGCGGTATTTTGAATTTGTTTCACCCACTCCCCCCTCGATCCCTATATAAACGACCAACACATTCAATCTGTCTCACTTCTACTCTTGCGCTCGCGCCGATCAGACGTGTCTTCACTTTGCTCCTCGATATCAGTAATTATTCCTTTATATTTTGGACGCCGTTCTCTGTACGGTATTTCAAAGTAATAATCAATACTTTGTGCCCTTTGTTTTTCTTCCGATTTAATTTTGTTTAAAAGATGGAATCCTTTTCCATATACGACAACCTCGTCACCATTTCCCACCGCTTCAACACTTCCGATCCCGACCCCCTTACTGTTCTGACCGAACATAAAAATAAAATCTTGTCTGAAATAAATGACCACCTAAACAGGCTCGGGGGAGTAAAATGGTACATCACGGTTCAAATTAAATTTTCCAAAATTGTTAATAACGAAGAAATTACCACCACTCCCTTCTTTCACGGCAAAACTCGACCTTTGCTACCTTCCGATTCTCTCGATATTCAGTATTCCGAGGCTACAGACAAAATTTTAGAAAGCGTGGCTAAGTGGGTTAGCCAGGGCAGTGGGTGGGTAATAGAAAATGTTTTACGACTTGATCTATTCATTGTCAAATTCCAACCTTTGTACGCCTCTTCCTACATACCCACCCCGAAAAAAATTGCCAACCCCAAACAAGGAATCATAAATTTTAAGAACGACGACAATAAATGCTTCCTGTACTCTATACTTTCTCAATTGTACCCTGACCGACATAGACGTGTAAGCTATTATAAATCCTTGGAACATAATATAAATATGTCTGGGATTAGCTACCCCGTCAAAATTTCCGATCTTGATAAATTTGAAAAACTAAATCCCGCTTTGTCAGTCAATGTATTCAGTTTTGAAAAAGAAGAAATTTACCCTTTACGCATAACAAAAGAAAAATTCAGACTTCACCACATAAACTTACTACTACTGACTACTGACACTTCCTCCCACTACTGTCTGATTACCGACATGTCCCGACTTTTAGCTCACTTGACAAAAGTCAACCAAGCTTCATACTACTGTGACTACTGTCTACACAGATTTTCTTCCCAACTACGGCTTACTGACCACTTACCTTTGTGTTCACCTCACGGAGCACAAAAGACAAGACTACCGACTGATGACGAAAAATACATGTCTTTTACAAACTATACACTTACTCACAAAGTCCCTTTTACAATCTATTGTGACTTTGAAAGTTTTGTTGTTCCTATCCCTACTGCAATTAACGGTCCATCTACTTCACATACTACCAACACTGCCCATCACGTCCCCTCTGGCTTCTGTTATGTAATCATTGACAGTAATGGTAAACCAGTAAAACAACCTAAAGTCTATAGTGGCCCCGACGTTGTAGAAACCTTTCTAAATTGTTTGATTGAGGAGTCTAAAGAGCTCTTACCTATCATTCATAAAAACATTCCGATTAATATGTCTCCACAAGACAAAATCTTCCAAAACGCTACCACCTGCCACCTTTGTAAAAAACCTTTAGACGGTGACAAAGTGGCCAATCACAATCACTTAACGGGTGAGTTCCTAGGACCCACCCACAATTCATGTAACCTAAATTACAAAGTCCCCGACCACATCCCAGTCTTCTTCCATAACCTCAGAGGTTATGACTGCCACCATCTTATCCAAGGGTTAGGTAAAGTCAAAGAAGAAAAACTGTCATGTATCGCTACTACTAGCGAGCGGTACATTTCAGTCACCCTTGGGTCACTACGATTTTTAGATTCACTCCAATTTTTAAACGCTTCTTTGGACACACTCGTGTCCAACTTAGTTACCGACGGGGCTTCCAAATTCCAAATTTTAGGGCAGTGTATGACTAATACTGAACTACTTCTACGCAAAGGCGTCTTTCCCTACTCTTACATGACGGACGAGTCTAAATTCAATGACACTGAACTTCCTCCCAAGGAGGCGTTCTACAACGACCTGACCCAAACACATATATCTGATGAAGACTATACACATGCCCAACTTGTTTGGAATACTTTTGACATGAACACTTTGAAACAGTACCATGATCTTTACCTACTAACTGACGTACTGTTATTGGCTGATGTTTTTGAAAACTTTAGGACGACCAGCATGACGTACTACGACATTGACCCGTGTAACGTCTACTCTGCCCCCGGACTGGCATGGAATTCCATGCTAAAAATGACAGATGTAAAACTCGAACTACTTACAGACATTGACCATCACCTCTTCGTTGAGTCTGGGATCCGGGGCGGTGTCTCCATGATACCTAACCGGCACGCCCAGGCCAACAACCCTTACCTACCTAACTTCAACCCATCAAAACCCACCAACTACCTTCTTTATCTTGATTGTAATAATTTGTACGGGACCAGTATGTCCGATAGACTCCCAGAGTCTGACTTTAAATGGATCGACCCACAAGCCACTGACTTTACAAAAGTACCCGATGACTCTGACATAGGTTACATTTTAGAAGTGGACCTGCACTACCCTGACTACCTTCATGACTTACACTCTGACTTTCCACTGGCCCCCGAACGTAAAGTAGTGACAGACGATATGCTTTCCCCATACTGTAAGGACCTACTTGACGAACTAAACTATAAACCCACCAAGACCGAAAAACTACTAACCACTCTGTGTGACAAAACCAAATATGTTGTACACTACAGGACTCTAAAACTATACCTACAACTGGGACTTGTACTGACTAAAATCCACAGAGTTCTTAGCTTTAAACAGTCCGCCTGGTTAGCCCCATTTATCAACTTCAACACAGAAAAAAGAAAAGTAGCTAAAAATAATTTCGAAAAAGACTTTTTTAAATTAATGAACAACGCTACGTACGGGAAATCCTTGGAAAATGTTAGGTCGCGTATTGATTTTAAATTGGTCACCAACGAAAAGCAATTGGTCAAATGGACAGCTAGTCCCAGACTTAAAACATTCTTCGCATACAACAAAGACATCGCGGGATTGACATTGAAAAAACAAACAATCTTTTTAAACAGACCCATTTATGTCGGGTTCTCAGTATTGGAAATCTCAAAATTCATCATGTACAACTTTCACTATAATTGGGCAATAGCAAAGTACGGGAAGAATATAAAGCTTTGCATGACCGATACCGATTCATTATTTTACAATGTCTACACACCAGACGTTTACGCTGACATAAAAAAAGAACTTCACCTTTTCGATACATCAGACTACCCACCTACCCATCCATGTTACAGCATTTCAAACAAAAAAGCGTTAGGTAAATTCAAAGATGAAATGAATTCCAATCCGGCTAGGGAAATCATTGGTTTAAGAGCAAAGTCCTATTCTGTTTTAAATTATGATATGCAGGAAAAGAAGGTAGCCAAAGGTGTCCCCCGAGTCGCTATAAAAAAACAACTAAAACATGAAATGTATAAACAATGTCTTTTTCATCACATCCCAAAAACAACATCCGCGTTAAACATTAGAAGTGAAAAACACAATATATACACACAGAATATTTCAAAATTATCACTTTCCCCATTCGACGATAAACGGTACATTTTAGAAAACGGCATTGACACAGTAGCATACGGACATCACATCATCAACAAAAAACGAGCTGTAGAACACGATCACGATTACATTAACAAAAAACCAAAACTCACTCATAACCGTACATAAACGTTGAAACAGAAAAACAATAATATATATATACACTGCAAACATAACAACTAATAAAAGTCAGAACGTCCTTCCAGAACCCTTACCTCCTTCCTTTCTCACATCCCGTTCTTATTGTGTCACTTGCATATGACACCAATTCCACTACATCGGAACTCTGTTAAACTCTTCTAATAACCCATGGTTACTAACATGTCCGTAGAAACCCAATTTACAGCATTGGACGGGTTCGACCCAACCGTAGTGCAATGTAAAAACCTCATACTGGGTGAACCCTCTTCTTGATTACGGTAACTCCTACGCCAGGTAACTAATTTTAAGTTAGTTTTGAGTAAACTCTTTTACCATCAACCTTTAAAAAACAACCCATAAAGTAAATTCTGTTATAATACGAACACTTTTGTGAGCTTACATAACTTCAATTTATTAACAGCTATCTCCAGCTCCAAGTGATAGAATACCGTACCATCGAGGTGAGGACGGCCCAAACTTAATAAAAAATGTCCGACTGTTCTCCAAGGCAACCGTAAAACACATAAGACCTGAGACAGTCCTGCAGCTTGGGGCTGGGCTAAACCCTGTAAGACCTCAAGTCGCAGTCCGGGCCCTCGTAAGGTACATGTATGATTGAATGGCTGGATAGTATCCATAGGTGAGGGAGAGAGGCTTACAAAAAGAAAAAAAAAACACAAATAATAAAAAAAAAAAAAAAAGAACCAAAAATAATAAAACAAATGTATATATAAAAACCCCTTTGTAAGTCTGTACGTCACATTGAAAGGCTTCTCTAAGTAAAGTGATGTTTTTACTTACTGAGGGACCCAAAAATATAAAAGTAAATAACTAAATAATACTGGGAGGTAGCATTTTGTTATGGAGTGGCTATCACCGTAACTTGCGATGGTTGGGGCAAGTTACATTAAACTACCCGTGGGGGTTACCAGACCTCTATCGGGAGCGTCCCATGGGAATTGGGCAATGCCCTTAAGTTTTGCCTTCAGCTTACTTGAGGGTAGTGAGGAATTAAACACTCACCGTGAAAGAAAACTGGTTAAATACTAAAATCTATGAGAATCATGAAGTGATCCTGTACTATATGGTACAACCTTCTAAAAGAAGAGTAAATTATGTCCAAAAGTAAGAAAAAAATCAAAGATACATACAAATTTCAGAAAACTTTACATAAAAATGTAATTGATGAAAAATGTCTCAAATCAAGGAAGAACTACCAACATAGTAGTCTCTAAATCCCTTAAAATTTAGTTAAAATCTCAATAAATAGGGATATTTGTGTACAAAATATGTTACAATTCCCTAAAAGCATTTAAATTCAGTGTCATAACAATAATATCTGTCCTAAACATTTAAAATCCCTTTAAAATACTCTTATAGAACCTTTATAAACTTAGTTTGAGTTGAAAACAACATACAAAACTAATGTAACACATGTAAATTAATTGTTTTACTTACATAATTATCCAATTGACTCAAAACAGATGACAAAGTGTAAGTAGTCAATAGGAATAAATTCTCTTTAATGTTCACATTTTAAGTCTGGTTTTAACAAAACTCAGTACTAATGATTGTTTACGTATTAAACAAATAAACGAATAGTTAGTTGAAATGTGTCTATTGTAGAAACTTTGACATTAACAGTAAGAAAGTTTAGTTCCTTTTAGTTGTAATATACTCGATCAGAAAATGTATATACACCACCCTCAGAGACCCAAACACACATCCATGAACAACATACCTACCTACCTACAAACATTCATCACTCTTGACTTACCATCTACCTACTCAACACACACAAAAGACCAACCACACACTCTTCATACAACACCTCTGATACATCATTCACTTGAACATTACATAAAACATCAGATTGACACCCTACATTCATGGAAGACCTACCTACCTACCAAACATACAACTTAACTGACCACCCACCTACACATCACACACAGTACTCTCGATAGATCACTTAACTACCTATTACATGAAGCCTCCGATTGACTCAAAATCCTAACATTCATGAACAACCAACCTCCCAAACATACGACTCAACCACCATCAAAAACAAGACTTCACGTATAACCACACATTTAACATACAAGACCAACTACACACCAGTCAATCATGACTTAACATGAACAACCCACCTACAACCTACGTAACATCCAACACTCTTGACTTACCACTCACCTACTCAACACACAGATAGACTACATAACCAATTATTACATAAAACCCTAGATCGACACCTAACATTCATGGAAGACCTACCTACCAAACATACAACTTGATTAACCACCCACCTACACACCACACATTCATCTTGATAATCCATTCACCCTCCCATAAAAAGACTCTTGTCAGACTATTTACTTAACATACAAGACACCACACATTCTACACCAACCATCTACCTACTCAACACACAAAAGACCAACCACACACACTCTACATATAAGACTCTTGGTTGGTCACCCACCAACTCAACATACAACACCTCTGATACACCATTCACTTGAACATTACATAAAACCTTGGATTGACACCAATCATTCATGGTAGACCTACCTACCAAAAATACAACTTGACCATCCACCCACCTACACATCACACACAGTACTCTCGATAGATCACTTAACTACCTATTACATGAAGCCTCCGATTAACTCACAATCCTAACATTCAAGAACAACCAACCTTCCAAACATACGACTCGACCACCAACAAAAAACAAGACTTCAAGTATAACCACACATTTAACATACATGACCAACCACACACCATTCAATCATGACTTAATTAACATGAACAACCCACCTACCACCTACGTAACATCCAACACTCTTGACTTACCACTCACCTACTCAACACACAGATAGACTTCATAACCAACCATTACATAAAACCGTAGATCAACACCCAACATTCATGGATGACCTACCTACTGTACACACGACTTGACCACCTTTCCAAAGCATAAGACTTTTAAAGGACCACCACACATTTAACATACAAGACCAACCACACACCATACAATCATGACTTAATTAACATGAACAACCCACCTACCACCTACGTAACATCCAACACTCTTGACTTACCACTCACCTACTCAACACACAGATAGACTTCATAACCAACCATTACATAAAACCATAGATCAACACCCAACATTCATGGATGACCTACCTACCATACACACGACTTGACCATCTTCCCAAAGCACAAGACTTTCGAAGGACCACCTACCAAACATACAAGAACAACCACACACCATAGAGGCATGACCTAACACTCAACCCACCTACCCAACATATAAAACCTCTAATACACCATTCACTTGAACATTACTCACCTGTGATAGAGCACCCACTAATCAACACACATGAATAACCTACCTACTCAACATTCTACACTCTTGACTAACCACCCACCTACTCAACACACACAGTACTCTCTATAGACTACATAACTACCCATTTACATAAAACCTTAGATTGACTCAATACATCCATGGATGACCTACCTACCAAACATTCGACTTGATCACCTTTCCAAAGCATAAGACTTTTAAAGGACTAGCACCCATTTAACATACAAGAACAATCACACACCATACAGGTATGACCTAACAGTCCACTAACCTACTCAACATATAACACCTCTGATACTCCATCCATTAGAACATTACTCACCTGTGATAGACCATCCACTTAACCAACACACTTGACTCCTAATAGACCATTCCACCTACCTCTACACACACGATTCCTTAGGACACACCCTACACCCATCACTCATCCTACATACAAAACTCCTAGAGAACTACCCATTCACCATAAAAACACTATTGTTTCATATAATCATGTTTTAAAATAACATTATTACACTATAAGATAGGTTAATTATAGCTAAAGACCTAAAGTGTTTCCTAAAATTCTACTTTTCAACTAAAAATACAAGAGAAAGTTAGGTTTAAATGCAATGAACATAGAAAAAGTTAGGTTTAAAAAAATGAAACACAGAAAAAGGTAGGTTAGCAAACATCAGAAAAGTAAGTCTAACGATCAACTGAAAGGATGATTGTTAGACTTACTTCTCCGAAAAGTTGTTAAAAAGTAATTTTAACTGAACTTTAAAGTAAGTCTAACAATCAACTGAAAGGATGATTGTTAGACTTACTTTTCCGAAAAGTTGTTAAAAAGTTAATTTTAACTGAACTTTTCTGATGTTTGCTAACCTACCTTTTTCTGTGTTTCATTTTTTTAAACCTAACTTTTTCTATGTTTCTTTTTTTAAACCTAACTTTTTCTATGTTTCTTTTTTTAAACCTAACTTTTTCTATGTTTCTTTTTTTTAAACCTAACTTTTTCTATGTTCATTGCATTTAAACCTAACTTTCTCTTGTATTTTTAGTTGAAAAGTAGAATTTTAGGAAACACTTTAGGTCTTTAGCTATAATTAACCTATCTTATAGTGTAATAATGTTATTTTAAAACATGATTATATGAAACAATAGTGTTTTTATGGTGAATGGGTAGTTCTCTAGGAGTTTTGTATGTAGGATGAGTGATGGGTGTAGGGTGTGTCCTAAGGAATCGTGTGTGTAGAGGTAGGTGGAATGGTCTATTAGGAGTCAAGTGTGTTGGTTAAGTGGATGGTCTATCACAGGTGAGTAATGTTCTAATGGATGGAGTATCAGAGGTGTTATATGTTGAGTAGGTTAGTGGACTGTTAGGTCATACCTGTATGGTGTGTGATTGTTCTTGTATGTTAAATGGGTGCTAGTCCTTTAAAAGTCTTATGCTTTGGAAAGGTGATCAAGTCGAATGTTTGGTAGGTAGGTCATCCATGGATGTATTGAGTCAATCTAAGGTTTTATGTAAATGGGTAGTTATGTAGTCTATAGAGAGTACTGTGTGTGTTGAGTAGGTGGGTGGTTAGTCAAGAGTGTAGAATGTTGAGTAGGTAGGTTATTCATGTGTGTTGATTAGTGGGTGCTCTATCACAGGTGAGTAATGTTCAAGTGAATGGTGTATTAGAGGTTTTATATGTTGGGTAGGTGGGTTGAGTGTTAGGTCATGCCTCTATGGTGTGTGGTTGTTCTTGTATGTTTGGTAGGTGGTCCTTCGAAAGTCTTGTGCTTTGGGAAGATGGTCAAGTCGTGTGTATGGTAGGTAGGTCATCCATGAATGTTGGGTGTTGATCTATGGTTTTATGTAATGGTTGGTTATGAAGTCTATCTGTGTGTTGAGTAGGTGAGTGGTAAGTCAAGAGTGTTGGATGTTACGTAGGTGGTAGGTGGGTTGTTCATGTTAATTAAGTCATGATTGTATGGTGTGTGGTTGGTCTTGTATGTTAAATGTGTGGTGGTCCTTTAAAAGTCTTATGCTTTGGAAAGGTGGTCAAGTCGTGTGTACAGTAGGTAGGTCATCCATGAATGTTGGGTGTTGATCTACGGTTTTATGTAATGGTTGGTTATGAAGTCTATCTGTGTGTTGAGTAGGTGAGTGGTAAGTCAAGAGTGTTGGATGTTACGTAGGTGGTAGGTGGGTTGTTCATGTTAATTAAGTCATGATTGAATGGTGTGTGGTTGGTCATGTATGTTAAATGTGTGGTTATACTTGAAGTCTTGTTTTTTGTTGGTGGTCGAGTCGTATGTTTGGAAGGTTGGTTGTTCTTGAATGTTAGGATTGTGAGTTAATCGGAGGCTTCATGTAATAGGTAGTTAAGTGATCTATCGAGAGTACTGTGTGTGATGTGTAGGTGGGTGGATGGTCAAGTTGTATTTTTGGTAGGTAGGTCTACCATGAATGATTGGTGTCAATCCAAGGTTTTATGTAATGTTCAAGTGAATGGTGTATCAGAGGTGTTGTATGTTGAGTTGGTGGGTGACCAACCAAGAGTCTTATATGTAGAGTGTGTGTGGTTGGTCTTTTGTGTGTTGAGTAGGTAGATGGTTGGTGTAGAATGTGTGGTGTCTTGTATGTTAAGTAAATAGTCTGACAAGAGTCTTTTTATGGGAGGGTGAATGGATTATCAAGATGAATGTGTGGTGTGTAGGTGGGTGGTTAATCAAGTTGTATGTTTGGTAGGTAGGTCTTCCATGAATGTTAGGTGTCGATCTAGGGTTTTATGTAATAATTGGTTATGTAGTCTATCTGTGTGTTGAGTAGGTGAGTGGTAAGTCAAGAGTGTTGGATGTTACGTAGGTTGTAGGTGGGTTGTTCATGTTAAGTCATGATTGACTGGTGTGTAGTTGGTCTTGTATGTTAAATGTGTGGTTATACGTGAAGTCTTGTTTTTGATGGTGGTTGAGTCGTATGTTTGGGAGGTTGGTTGTTCATGAATGTTAGGATTTTGAGTCAATCGGAGGCTTCATGTAATAGGTAGTTAAGTGATCTATGGAGAGTACTGTGTGTGATGTGTAGGTGGGTGGTCAGTCAAGTTGTATGTTTGGTAGGTAGGTAGGTCTTCCATGAATGTAGGGTGTCAATCTGATGTTTTATGTAATGTTCAAGTGAATGATGTATCAGAGGTGTTGTATGAAGAGTGTGTGGTTGGTCTTTTGTGTGTGTTGAGTAGGTAGATGGTAAGTCAAGAGTGATGAATGTTTGTAGGTAGGTAGGTATGTTGTTCATGGATGTGTGTTTGGGTCTCTGAGGGTGGTGTATATACATTTTCTGATCGAGTATATTACAACTAAAAGGAACTAAACTTTCTTACTGTTAATGTCAAAGTTTCTACAATAGACACATTTCAACTAACTATTCGTTTATTTGTTTAATACGTAAACAATCATTAGTACTGAGTTTTGTTAAAACCAGACTTAAAATGTGAACATTAAAGAGAATTTATTCCTATTGACTACTTACACTTTGTCATCTGTTTTGAGTCAATTGGATAATTATGTAAGTAAAACAATTAATTTACATGTGTTACATTAGTTTTGTATGTTGTTTTCAACTCAAACTAAGTTTATAAAGGTTCTATAAGAGTATTTTAAAGGGATTTTAAATGTTTAGGACAGATATTATTGTTATGACACTGAATTTAAATGCTTTTAGGGAATTGTAACATATTTTGTACACAAATATCCCTATTTATTGAGATTTTAACTAAATTTTAAGGGATTTAGAGACTACTATGTTGGTAGTTCTTCCTTGATTTGAGACATTTTTCATCAATTACATTTTTATGTAAAGTTTTCTGAAATTTGTATGTATCTTTGATTTTTTTCTTACTTTTGGACATAATTTACTCTTCTTTTAGAAGGTTGTACCATATAGTACAGGATCACTTCATGATTCTCATAGATTTTAGTATTTAACCAGTTTTCTTTCACGGTGAGTGTTTAATTCCTCACTACCCTCAAGTAAGCTGAAGGCAAAACTTAAGGGCATTGCCCAATTCCCATGGGACGCTCCCGATAGAGGTCTGGTAACCCCCACGGGTAGTTTAATGTAACTTGCCCCAACCATCGCAAGTTACGGTGATAGCCACTCCATAACAAAATGCTACCTCCCAGTATTATTTAGTTATTTACTTTTATATTTTTGGGTCCCTCAGTAAGTAAAAACATCACTTTACTTAGAGAAGCCTTTCAATGTGACGTACAGACTTACAAAGGGGTTTTTATATATACATTTGTTTTATTATTTTTGGTTCTTTTTTTTTTTTTTTTATTATTTGTGTTTTTTTTTTCTTTTTGTAAGCCTCTCTCCCTCACCTATGGATACTATCCAGCCATTCAATCATACATGTACCTTACGAGGGCCCGGACTGCGACTTGAGGTCTTACAGGGTTTAGCCCAGCCCCAAGCTGCAGGACTGTCTCAGGTCTTATGTGTTTTACGGTTGCCTTGGAGAACAGTCGGACATTTTTTATTAAGTTTGGGCCGTCCTCACCTCGATGGTACGGTATTCTATCACTTGGAGCTGGAGATAGCTGTTAATAAATTGAAGTTATGTAAGCTCACAAAAGTGTTCGTATTATAACAGAATTTACTTTATGGGTTGTTTTTTAAAGGTTGATGGTAAAAGAGTTTACTCAAAACTAACTTAAAATTAGTTACCTGGCGTAGGAGTTACCGTAATCAAGAAGAGGGTTCACCCAGTATGAGGTTTTTACATTGCACTACGGTTGGGTCGAACCCGTCCAATGCTGTAAATTGGGTTTCTACGGACATGTTAGTAACCATGGGTTATTAGAAGAGTTTAACAGAGTTCCGATGTAGTGGAATTGGTGTCATATGCAAGTGACACAATAAGAACGGGATGTGAGAAAGGAAGGAGGTAAGGGTTCTGGAAGGACGTTCTGACTTTTATTAGTTGTTATGTTTGCAGTGTATATATATATTATTGTTTTTCTGTTTCAACGTTTATGTACGGTTATGAGTGAGTTTTGGTTTTTTGTTAATGTAATCGTGATCGTGTTCTACAGCTCGTTTTTTGTTGATGATGTGATGTCCGTATGCTACTGTGTCAATGCCGTTTTCTAAAATGTACCGTTTATCGTCGAATGGGGAAAGTGATAATTTTGAAATATTCTGTGTGTATATATTGTGTTTTTCACTTCTAATGTTTAACGCGGATGTTGTTTTTGGGATGTGATGAAAAAGACATTGTTTATACATTTCATGTTTTAGTTGTTTTTTTATAGCGACTCGGGGGACACCTTTGGCTACCTTCTTTTCCTGCATATCATAATTTAAAACAGAATAGGACTTTGCTCTTAAACCAATGATTTCCCTAGCCGGATTGGAATTCATTTCATCTTTGAATTTACCTAACGCTTTTTTGTTTGAAATGCTGTAACATGGATGGGTAGGTGGGTAGTCTGATGTATCGAAAAGGTGAAGTTCTTTTTTTATGTCAGCGTAAACGTCTGGTGTGTAGACATTGTAAAATAATGAATCGGTATCGGTCATGCAAAGCTTTATATTCTTCCCGTACTTTGCTATTGCCCAATTATAGTGAAAGTTGTACATGATGAATTTTGAGATTTCCAATACTGAGAACCCGACATAAATGGGTCTGTTTAAAAAGATTGTTTGTTTTTTCAATGTCAATCCCGCGATGTCTTTGTTGTATGCGAAGAATGTTTTAAGTCTGGGACTAGCTGTCCATTTGACCAATTGCTTTTCGTTGGTGACCAATTTAAAATCAATACGCGACCTAACATTTTCCAAGGATTTCCCGTACGTAGCGTTGTTCATTAATTTAAAAAAGTCTTTTTCGAAATTATTTTTAGCTACTTTTCTTTTTTCTGTGTTGAAGTTGATAAATGGGGCTAACCAGGCGGACTGTTTAAAGCTAAGAACTCTGTGGATTTTAGTCAGTACAAGTCCCAGTTGTAGGTATAGTTTTAGAGTCCTGTAGTGTACAACATATTTGGTTTTGTCACACAGAGTGGTTAGTAGTTTTTCGGTCTTGGTGGGTTTATAGTTTAGTTCGTCAAGTAGGTCCTTACAGTATGGGGAAAGCATATCGTCTGTCACTACTTTACGTTCGGGGGCCAGTGGAAAGTCAGAGTGTAAGTCATGAAGGTAGTCAGGGTAGTGCAGGTCCACTTCTAAAATGTAACCTATGTCAGAGTCATCGGGTACTTTTGTAAAGTCAGTGGCTTGTGGGTCGATCCATTTAAAGTCAGACTCTGGGAGTCTATCGGACATACTGGTCCCGTACAAATTATTACAATCAAGATAAAGAAGGTAGTTGGTGGGTTTTGATGGGTTGAAGTTAGGTAGGTAAGGGTTGTTGGCCTGGGCGTGCCGGTTAGGTATCATGGAGACACCGCCCCGGATCCCAGACTCAACGAAGAGGTGATGGTCAATGTCTGTAAGTAGTTCGAGTTTTACATCTGTCATTTTTAGCATGGAATTCCATGCCAGTCCGGGGGCAGAGTAGACGTTACACGGGTCAATGTCGTAGTACGTCATGCTGGTCGTCCTAAAGTTTTCAAAAACATCAGCCAATAACAGTACGTCAGTTAGTAGGTAAAGATCATGGTACTGTTTCAAAGTGTTCATGTCAAAAGTATTCCAAACAAGTTGGGCATGTGTATAGTCTTCATCAGATATATGTGTTTGGGTCAGGTCGTTGTAGAACGCCTCCTTGGGAGGAAGTTCAGTGTCATTGAATTTAGACTCGTCCGTCATGTAAGAGTAGGGAAAGACGCCTTTGCGTAGAAGTAGTTCAGTATTAGTCATACACTGCCTTAAAATTTGGAATTTGGAAGCCCCGTCGGTAACTAAGTTGGACACGAGTGTGTCCAAAGAAGCGTTTAAAAATTGGAGTGAATCTAAAAATCATAGTGACCCAAGGGTGACTGAAATGTACCGCTCGCTAGTAGTAGCGATACATGACAGTTTTTCTTCTTTGACTTTACCTAACCCTTGGATAAGATGGTGGCAGTCATAACCTCTGAGGTTATGGAAGAAGACTGGGATGTGGTCGGGGACTTTGTAATTTAGGTTACATGAATTGTGGGTGGGTCCTAGGAACTCACCCGTTAAGTGATTGTGATTGGCCACTTTGTCACCGTCTAAAGGTTTTTTACAAAGGTGGCAGGTGGAAGCGTTTTGGAAGATAATTTTGTCTTGTGGAGACATAATAATCGGAATGTTTTTATGAATGATAGGTAAGAGCTCTTTAGACTCCTCAATCAAACAATTTAGAAAGGTTTCTACAACGTCGGGGCCACTATAGACTTTAGGTTGTTTTACTGGTTTACCATTACTGTCAATGATTACATAACAGAAGCCAGAGGGGACGTGATGGGCAGTGTTGGTAGTATGTGAAGTAGTGGGGTCGTTAATTGTAGTAGGGATTGGAACAACAAAACTTTCAAAGTCACAATAGATTGTAAAAGGGACTTTGTGAGTAAGTGTATAGTTTGTAAAAGACATGTATTTTTCGTCATCAGTCGGTAGTCTTGTCTTTTGTGCTCCGTGAGGTGAACACAAAGGTAAGTGGTCAGTAAGCCGTAGTTGGGAAGAAAATCTGTGTAGACAGTAGTCACAGTAGTATGAAGCTTGGTTGACTTTTGTCAAGTGAGCTAAAAGTCGGGACATGTCGGTAATCAGACAGTAGTGGGAGGAAGTGTCAGTAGTCAGTAGTAGTAAGTTTATGTGGTGAAGTCTGAATTTTTCTTTTGTTATGCGTAAAGGGTAAATTTCTTCTTTTTCAAAACTGAATACATTGACTGACAAAGCGGGATTTAGTTTTTCAAATTTATCAAGATCGGAAATTTTGACGGGGTAGCTAATCCCAGACATATTTATATTATGTTCCAAGGATTTATAATAGCTTACACGTCTATGTCGGTCAGGGTACAATTGAGAAAGTATAGAGTACAGGAAGCATTTATTGTCGTCGTTCTTAAAATTTATGATTCCTTGTTTGGGGTTGGCAATTTTTTTCGGGGTGGGTATGTAGGAAGAGGCGTACAAAGGTTGGAATTTGACAATGAATAGATCAAGTCGTAAAACATTTTCTATTACCCACCCACTGCCCTGGCTAACCCACTTAGCCACGCTTTCTAAAATTTTGTCTGTAGCCTCGGAATACTGAATATCGAGAGAATCGGAAGGTCGAGTTTTGCCGTGAAAGAAGGGAGTGGTGGTAATTTCTTCGTTATTAACAATTTTGGAAAATTTAATTTGAACCGTGATGTACCATTTTACTCCCCCGAGCCTGTTTAGGTGGTTATTTATTTCAGACAAGATTTTATTTTTATGTTCGGTCAGAACAGTAAGGGGGTCGGGATCGGAAGTGTTGAAGCGGCGGGAAATGGTGACGAGGTTGTCGTATATGGAAAAGGATTCCATCTTTTAAACAAAATTAAATCGGAAGAAAAACAAAGGGCACAAAGTATTGATTATTACTTTGAAATACCGTACAGAGAACGGCGTCCAAAATATAAAGGAATAATTACTGATATCGAGGAGCAAAGTGAAGACACGTCTGATCGGCGCGAGCGCAAGAGTAGAAGTGAGACAGATTGAATGTGTTGGTCGTTTATATAGGGATCGAGGGGGGAGTGGGTGAAACAAATTCAAAATACCGCACAAAGAACAAAGGTCAAAATGTAAATTACAAGAATAATTACTGATATCGAGTAGGAGCAAAGTGAAGACACGTCTGATCAGTACGAGTGCAAGAGCAGAAGTGAGAAAGATTGAGTGTGTTGGTCGTTTATATAGGGATCGAGGGGGGAGGGGGAGGGGGTGATTAGGTCCACGCCTAGACATGAAAACCAGTCTGGCGCCTGGAGCCCTATACCCGAGTTTCGCAGCCGCTGTATGAGTCATGCGCCTGTCCAGACTTGAAACTCCGATTACGTCATCCTGTGTAGTACTGTTTTTCAAAATGAGAAGAAGGGACTATGTACAATGTTAGTTAAGTGATTATTAAAAGACATTGAGCAAATAAAAGATGTAAAGCAATGATTGTGGTAATGGAAGTGGTTTCGATAAGACAAGTGCGCGAGAACTATTGGACTGTCAGTTCACCGAGCAGAGGCAGTGAGACACGGTTTGTGAAATGATAGTGAATTAGTCCTTGAGTGTCGCTATAGTACAAAGGAAGGGATTTTTGAGTATAGGAAGTGAGGCTAGGTGTAGGGGAACTGATAGGTTCTGGATAGGAAGTGAGGTAATAGAGAGTCCACAGAATTGATAATAAAAGTGAGTGAAAGTAAGTAATGTAACCTAGGTAACATGTACACGCACGCAAAGGTGGGTGAAAATAGGAAATTGTTAGTTAATGAAAGACAATGTGAAGCTTGTAGTTGTAGTAACGGACTGATAAAGCCTGTAAGTACAGTTTGATAGTTCGGTTAGGCATTGATAAGAGTGTTAAGCTAGCGTATTAAGTTTGAAGGATGTCAGGTGTGTTTGATATGAAGTTAAGTAGATGGGAGTTAAAGGACCAAAAGGTTAACAGTGTATTAAATATAGCTGCCCCTTAATTTTTAAATAAACCGTGTATTGCGGGTTGCCTTGAGTATGTACTGAACCGTGATTGAATAGATAAGTATATGTAGGTAACGATGGTAGGAAGCCGTAGATGGGTACCCGAAGGTAAGAGCACATGTTAATAGTAACATTCAAAATTAATTTAAATAGGTAGGCTAACAGTACGTGTGAGAAAGATTACCTGTAAAGTGAGGAGGCAACCAATCAGAGTGTAGCATATGGGTGCGCATGCGCGCCAGACCAGTAGCTGACAGATGAATAGCGTACGAAGGTAGTCGTTGGAAGTACACGAAAGCATTTTATATAGTACATATGTAAATGTCTACCATCCTTTGCATTTTATATAGTATGACATGGGACTTTGGGAAGGGAGGAGGGACTTCCCTTCTGAAGGTGTCATGTTTCCGAAAGCATACGCTTAATTTTGCCACTAGGTGCGCATTTGCACAGAGAGCAATCGACATTTGTTATAGTGTATATTGCCACAGAGTAGCAAGTCTCTGCGCATGCACCACCCACGAACTGGTGTGGTCGTTAGGTGCGCTGTGATCGGTCGGTATTGCTGCTAGGGGCGTTGCGATCGGTATTGCCGCTAAGTGCGCTGTGATCGGCGTTGCCGCTAGGTGTGCTGCGATTGGGTCAGCCACATAGAGTATAAGACATGTTACATTTGTTATAGTGTATATATGAGTAGAGTAACAACGCGCATGCGCGCTGGACCAGCAGCTGACGCGTACGAAGGTAGCCGACGGTCGTCGGAAGTACACGAAAGCATTTTATATAGTATAACGGGGAAAAGGGTAGGAGTGTATTTTATGTAGTATGGTGTGGGAAATGTAAGAGAAATTTGGGAATTTGGAGGGAAATTTTGTAGGGGAAAATTCCCACGGAGGTAAGTACCACTGCTTCCGTTTCGGACGGTCCACTTCCGGTCCACTTCGGGTCACTTCCGGTCGCCCCCAGTCCATTTCCGGTCCACTTCCGGTCACCCCCGGTCCATTTCCGGTCACTTCCGGTCCACTTCCGGTTCACTTCCGGTCACGTGACTGCCGCCATCTTGGATCCGGTCGCCATCTTTTGTATTTTATATAGTATAAAGACGCCATATTGGAAAAAAGTGCATTTTATATAGTATGACGTGGGAAATGTGAGGGAAATTTGGGAATTTGGAGGGAAATTTTGTGGGGGAGGGGGTGGGGGGTTGGCAACACTGCGCCGCCATCTTGGATCCGGTCACGTGACCAAAAAAAAGTGGGTCTCGCTCCAGCAGTTTTTAACTACTACCGAAGATACCCGAAGATACCTGAAGATACCCGAGAGTGGTGCCAGAACCCGTACTTATACACTACTCCCGGGACCCGATGTGCCACAGAAAAGTATTCGTTATCGAAATGTAACTGAAGGACTCCCGTAATACTCTCGAGTATCTTGTATATATCTTCATTCTGTGTAACAGGTATTCCCTTTACCTCAATATTTTCCCGCCTCATTTACTGATGTGTATCTTGGAGTTCACACTGCAGAACGGAGACTTGACGTTTTACGAGTCCCAGGTTGCCCTCCAGGGTCGCACATCGATCCTTCACTTGTTGGTTCTCATCTTCAAGATTACTAATGCGATTCTGGAATTCAACAATTGAAGACGAGACTGCTTCCATTGACTTCTCCAATCCATCAAATCTTGTGCGGGTTTCCCTTCTCCCGTCCTTCACCTCCTAACTCAGGGCATGGATCATCCCGACAACCGTCGCCTGTTCTGACATCTCGGACGTATCTGAACGTGCACTTTTTCCAGACGCAGTATCAGCTTTACAACTCTCACACTTAAACGCGCCTCTTTGTCGAGCTGTTAGTTTCTTAAGCGTTTATTCCGAACCGACACTGCAACATTCAGCATGAAAGCAGGAATCACATTCCGCACATTTAATCAACTGATCACGCTTGCCATCTTTGTTACACTTAGCACACACTTGCTGCTGATCCGCCATTGTAATAATATTCACTAATTATATTTAATAATTATAAGAATTCGTAAATATCAAAAATTAAAAGAAATGCTATTCTAATTAAAACAAGAAACACGCAACGACAAGAAACAGCGGGCACGAGTGAGGCACTAGAGCCGGTTGTAATATATTTAAGTTTATTTATATGTTTAGTTTTAGCCATATGTTTATTTACATGGACAATTTGAATCATATGGTGTATTTTTGGTTTTTGTTGACATCTTAGTTTAGTGTTATGGATACTATTTATTAAAGTATATTCTCAAACTAATTTACGTTTTCTTTAAAGTAATAACATTACATAATGGCGCTGAACGGACAGGATACAAATGATAAAGAAGACGTATCATTTTCATCAACTGAAACATCAAACGAAAACACAACAAGTAAAGATTTAACACGATTCAAATTTGAAACATTCGATACTAACAAAGAACCTTGGAAATACTACTATCAGAGATTTGAGCTAGAAATTAATGTTTGTGGGCTACAGAATAACACAACAGCAAAACAAATTTTACTTTTGAAATGGATTGGTGCTCAGCATTATAAAATAATTGTTGACAACTTTGACCCAAAACCTATTTTGACTATTGAATACGATGACATAGTTGATTTCATATCTAATTTTTACAAACCTAAAACATCTTATTTAGCCGAAAGACTAAAGTTTGGTAAAATTTTGAAGGAACAAGAACAATCTGTCAGTTTATTTCTTAACAATCTGAGGGCTGGAGCTACTGATTGTCAATTCAGGGACACGCTTGATGAGCGGCTACGTGACCAATTTTTACTGGGACTAAACGATCCGAAAATGCAAGAGGAGCTTATCAGGAACCATCCTGAGGAAAAAGCTAGACTACAAGATATTGTAAAGGATGCTTGTATCATGGAAATGGCACACACTCACCAAAAGCAAGTAGGAACTTTTGTTACCAACACACAGGTAAATAAAATTAAATTTTCACATTCCACACAACCAACAGCTCAAAGATTGAGACCTAAATTTATTTTAAATCAAGATATTTATTGTTTTAGATGTGGTTTGGAAAAACATAAGCCACAAGATGAGAACTGTAAAGCACTTAACACTACGTGTAGAGCTTGCGGGAAAGTAGGACATTTTGAACGAGTTTGTCTTAAATCTAATAATGTAGTACTCAGCAAAAATAGCTTTAAAAATGCAAATTAGACAAATTGATGGTAATATCAAAAGTGATTTGTATAAAGTTGACAATGGTAGGCTAATGACGTTTCACGTGATAATTATATCAACTCAGTTCAAATGAATGATGATCCAGAAATCGGTCACACAGCCTTGGTAAATAACGTTAATGATATAAACAAGGTGGAACGATTTTCATACATAGTACATTTAACAATAAATAGTGTTCCTCTTGCTATGGAATACGACACTGCTGCTGCCAGAACAATAATAAGTAAGTCTACATGGAAACGTATTGGCGAACCTAAATTATCTCCTACGGAGAAACTGGGTGCGTATCCATCATTTCCAATAAAAATGTTAGGCGAAACAAAAGTTACTGTAGAATTGGATTCGACTTGTTTGGAGTTGAATGTGGCTGTCACTGATAGCTTGACAGGTACTGCTTTACTTGGCAAAGATTGGATTGTTGCATTCAAACTAGACCCTAACTGTTAACACGTACGTAAACAAAATTTTCACAATATTAATCATATTGATGCCGATATTTTGGACAAAGAGAGAGTAAAACAGCAAATATAATTTCAAAAAACTTGGGTACGGTACGTAATATTAAAGTAAAGGCGAGGGTAGCTGATGACGTAAAGTTACTAATACACAAACCTAGGCCAGTTCCTTTTGCACTTCACAGTGCCACAAGCAAAGAACTCGACCGTTTGGTTTCTGTAGGGGTGCTAGATCCTGTAGATCCTTCTACTAGTCCAATTATTTGTGCTTCTCCAATAGTTGTTGTTCCAAAGATTAATGGAGAAGAAAGATTATGCGCAGATTTCAAAGTATCAATCAATCCTTAATTTGGTTGATGACGAATATTCAATTCCAACTTTTGAAGGACACGTTCTGAAGTTGAATGGATCTAAAATAATGTCTGTTATTGACTTGAAAGATGCCTATTTGCAGCTTCCTGTTGATGAAGAATCGAAGAAATATTTAGTAATCGCGACACACAAAGGTTACTTTACATTCAATAGGTTACCTTTTGGTATTAAAACAGCTCCTAAAATTTTTCAAAAGTTAATGGACCAGCTTTTAGTCGGAATTGACAATATTGCATGGTATTTCGATGACATTTGCGTAGGGGGCAAAAATGGACCAGAACACATTGAAAGGATCAAAACAGTTTTAAATGTCTTGAGAAAAACTGGACTTTGTACACGTGAAGATAAATTGCAGCTTTTTAAAGAAAGTGTAACCTACCTCGGACACAAGATCAGTGCTCTAGGGATCCAACCAGTTGAAGATCGTGTCGAAGCTATAAAGAGACAGCCTCCACCCAAGAACACATCCGAGCTTCGCTCGTTCCTAGGGTCTGTAAATTATTATTCAAGATTCATTCCCAACTTACAGTCACTTTGCTTTCCTTTACACAGACTTTTGCATAAAAACTCACCCTGGAACTGGAGTAATGAATGCGAAAAAAGTTTTAATCAGATTAAAAGCAGTATTTCTACAAATATGGTTCTGGCTCATTATGATCCAAAATGGCCACTTATACTGGCAACAGATGCTTGCAATCAAGGTTTGGGAGCTATATTGCTTCAATGCTGCCCTGACGGTAGTCAAAAGCCTATAGCTGCTGCGTCAAGAACACTGAATGTGGCAGAACAAAACTACTCTACAATTGACAAGGAAGCAGTGGCGATTATATTTGGAATAGAAAATTTCTACAAATACCTATATGGTCGACACTTTACACTTGTGTGCGATCATAAACCTCTTGAAAGAATCTTTGGGGCAAAACAGGCTATACCAAAACATGCTGCTTCGAGGCTTGCACGATGGGCAATCATCCTAAGTGGATACGACTATGATATCTGCTACAGGGCTAGAAAAGACAATGTTCTAGCTGATTGTTTAAGCAGACTTCCATTGACAGAAATAAAATCTATTAGAATCATTCAGACCCTTAACGAAGTAAATCAAATTAGGTCAATGAGAATTGAAGATTTGCCATTAACTAAACGGACACTTCAAGATAATACTCACAGAGACGTCGAACTGAAACACATTATATCTTACTGTGTAAGAGGATGGCCTCAAAGGAATTTAATCCCAAACGATTTGAAGATCTTTTATGACAAACGATTTGAACTGTCATATGAAGAAGGAATTTTACTTTGGCAGGAAAGAATAGTAGTTCCGAGATCATTGAGGAATCATATTCTTGAATATCTACATGTCTCACATCCAGGTATTGTTGCAATGCGCTCTTTAGCCAAGATGTATGTTTACTGGCCAAAGATAGATGAAGATATAGAACATTTAGTAAAAGCTTGCTCTAGATGTCAAACTTTTAGAAGACAAGACATAGAAACACCACTCAATTCATGGAACATTCCTGAGAATGCATGGGAGCGGATCCACATAGATTTTAAAGGGCCTTTTGATGGATATATGTGGCTAGTAATAATAGATGCTTATTCTCGTTGGCTATAAATATTTCCAATGAAGAATGCAACTAGTCAGTCTGTTATTAAACGACTTAGAGAACTTTTTTGTAGATACGGACTAGTAAAAAAGTTAGTTACAGACAATGGAAACCAATTCGTGGCAGATGAATTTGAAGAGTTTTGTCGCAAAAACAACATAGTTCACGTCAGAACAACACCATATCATAGTCGATCCAATGGGTGTGTTGAAAGAGTCATTCAAACATTCCAGAATAAATATTTGATGACTGACATCAATGATCATGAGCAGAGACTTCAGAGGGTTCTTTTGTCTTATAGAACAACACCTCATTCCTCAACCGGGAGAACACCAGCCGAGCTTTTTTTTAAGAGAAATCTAAGGACCCTGATTGATACACTCAAACCAGATGTAAGACATAAAATGGAAAAGTCTCTAGAACAACAAAAGTTTTATCATGATACTCATTCTCGACCAAAGACATTTGAAGGAGGGGAGAAAGTATGGGTTAAAAGAAACAAAGATGAGAATTGGAGAGAAGGATTAGTGCTAAGACAAACGGCACTGTTGTCTTATAGAGTCAATATCGATGGCAAAGAATACAGACAACATGCTGACCATTTGAGAACTCGATATTCTGAAGTTAATAAAGGAAATCAACACATGGAAAGAAAAGAAATTGATCTGGAAAATGAATTCTCAAAGGGAAAGATTAAGAACGATGTGGGTAGAAGATCACAGAGGACTATAAGGAAACCCAAATTTTACCATGATGAATATTAGCTCCAACAATATGGAATTAAAGGGAAGGGGAGAAATGTAATATATTTAAGTTTATTTACATGTTTAGTTTTAGCCATATGTTTATTTACATGGACAATTTGAATCATATGGTGTATTTTTGGTTTTTGTTGACATCTTAGTTTAGTGTTATGGATACTATTTATTAAAGTGTATTCTTAAACTAATTAACGTTTTCTTTAAAGTAATAACATTACACCGGTTAGCCAGACATGTGTCCTATTGTATTATTAATACAATAAAATAGGACAAACGTGTTTTTTTTATGTATTAAAAATACAGTAAAGTACGCCAATCTCCGTTACAAAAATATTAACATATAACATAATCTATTTATGTAATAAATTAAGTATATTAAATGTTAATTATTAGATTTAGGTGTATTTATTCAGCTTTTAAAGTTTCTATTCAATTTATATGTTCCAGGAGAGTCAGGATGAAACCTCAAACCATAAGTCATCACAACTGGTATCGCCCCCTTCCCCAGTTGCTAGCCTCAGTTGGTCTGACAGTATTTCATCAGGCCCATCAACTTCATCTGGAAATACAAAAAAATCGGGCAATCAGAAAAAAAGAAAAGATGCTATCGACGCAGCTTTGAAAGCTTTGAAGGAGGACGATGAGTTCGATGGCATTGGGCTCAACGTCGCATGAAAATTACGCCGTATGGATGGAGATCAAAAACTGTATGCTGAAATGTTAATCAACAAAGTGTTGATGCATGGTGTGAAGGGAAGGATTCAAGAGGAAACTGATTTCCTGGGTCTCAAGTTCGTACAGCCGCAAACACCAGTTCGTCGAGTAGAAAAACAGATTCCCTGCTCCTTTGGTCAAGATGAAAACCTCTTCCAGACTACTAACAACTTCAATCCGATAACTGGAGAGGGAAGTACCACAAACGAATACTTGGTATCTGCTGATGCTGACTCTGATAACCAGTTGTCTGAATTTTTATTGTTGAAGTAGCTTAAAATAGTTGTCCTTAAAAGCGCATTAGCTTTCCGTTATTAAAATACTTATTAAAATACGTTATTAAAATACTTCCGTTATCATTTAAAATACTTATCTGATTTTTTTTTTCAATAATTTCCAATACACAATTACCTATCTGCTTACATAATTTTTAAATGTAATTGAGCAAAATAAAACATAATAAGATGAAATAAGTTTTTTTTTAAATTTAATCTTACCTTCAAATAAGAATCCTTTAGCACCAGGTAAAGTTGTTTGCAGGTCTCGGGTATGATTTTCCCAAGTGCTTGAGGTGAAATTCGCGTGGGAAACTTCAGATCTTCGAAACTTTGACCTGTTGCCAAAAATCTCAGAGTTGCAGTCAACCTTTCTTCGGCAGTGATAGCCTGGCGCAAATGAGTGTCCACTTTTGTGATTTTCAATGCAACCAAATTTAGAAGTTTTTGGAAATTTTCTTCACTCATCCTCAGATAATTCCTTAGATCCTCATGGTGAGACAGCCTCAGTTCACGGAGCAACGACATGTGAGAGCTAGCCTCTCTATCTCGCAGCCAACTTTTTACCCAGACCCTTTTTTCTTGGGGTTCCCCAAGAACTGACAAAACAAACATCGCGCAACGTTTCCAACGGAGCATGCTGACAAACTGAGGATCTCCTGCAGTCCTGTTTCTGGCCGCGACAGTCCGTCTGCAGTCCTGATTCATTGACCGACAGTCCGCCTGCAGGTACCGGACTGTAGTGTGTGCTATCTTCAGGCTATCATCTGCAGTTCAGTACGGCCGCCTGCAGGCGGTTGACTGCTAGTGTATGGAAGTTGGCGATATTGGTCTTACGATCGCCTGTTGAGGCGACGGCCTGCAGGGAATTGCATAGTGTATGGCCCCCTTTAGAGTAGTGAAGAGAAATAAAACATTAATTAAATCATTCAAACACACCATTTAAACTGTTGTTATTATGTTATTATAAAATATATAAGTTACCAACACTATATGTTTATTCCAGATATGCCATCTAAATACAAGAGGCAACCTGGAAGCAGAAAATACCAAGATTATATGGAAGATAAACTTAATGAATGCTTAGAAGCATAGTTTACAGGACTAAAACTACGAAACCACCAAATGAGTGGGTAAGTATGCTAAATGTGGAACACTTGCATAGTTTACAGGACTAAAACTACGCAACCACCAAATGAGTGGGTAAGTATGCTAAACGTGGAACACCTAGAGTATGCTTCCATGTGTTGTTTACATCTGGAGGACATACCACTGCCTGGACCGTAGGAAGACAGTTTCCTCCCCCTCCAGTGTCGTTATTTTCATCAATATCCTGTGACGAACTATTACGTGATAAATATGTCATATTACTTACTTCATCCATATCAGAGAGTGACGGCTCGTAATCTGGATCACCCAACTCACTTCCATCAAAGTCCATCAAACTGTCACTGTCGTCTAGACCTTCCTCAACAAGCTCCTCAAGCATTGCATAGTCACTTGCCTCAGCACGGGTTGTCAAGTTTCTGCATAGATGCTGCCTGCCTGTATTTTGTGTGGAGGGTCCTGGTTGATTTTCATCTCCATCCATCTAAAACACACACACACACACACACACACACACATATATAGTTTTTGTAACAGCAAGAACTTCTACCATATAAATTTTATTAACACATAAAAGAATGCATACATCCATGAATACTTATAAAACTAACATTATCATTCCAAATGAGTTTAGAACAAGAGACATGGAAAGAGGTATACTTTGCTCCAGTGGAAAAAAAGTACAATGTTTTTAATACTATTTTTACTCAATATTTTAATATGTCATTTCCAAAGAAAGTTTTTAAAATTAAGTTAAGAGAAAAGAGCTGGATAAATGATGAGCTTAAAGAGGAAAAGATGAATATTATAGGTTTGTGTAAACTTTCAAGAATTTTTAAAAATAGTAAATTATTAGAAGAAATTAAATACAGACAAAAAGCTTATAAGAGGAAAATAATAGATGAAAAAAACAATTTGTTAATAATAAAATTCAAAATTCCAAAAATGTTCCGCGAACTACGTGGAATATAATTAACACAGAAATTGGCTGTAAAAGAATTAATGTAGATAAAAACATTATAATAAAAGATGGTAGTATTGCACTTACAAATCCCAAACTCATATCAAACATATTTAATGATTATTTTATAAGTATAGCAAATTCTTGTACAAATACGTTTCCTATTGACCATAACAAACTAAATAATAGAGAAGATAGCTCAGTTTTAACTATTAAAAATATTTTCCACTTACAGCCAACAAACACAAAAGAAATTGAGCAAATTATAAATTCTTTCGAAAATAAAAATTCCAGTGGTTATGATGGGGTACCTATGACAGTAATAAAACATTCATATAAACAGCTAAGTCATATTTTGGTTCACCAAATAAACTCTTCTTTTTCATCTGGAATTTTCCCCAATCCATTAAAAATTGCCAAAGTTTTACCAATTTATAAAAAAGGTGATTCCACACAAGTAAGTAACTATCGGCCCATCTCACTTCTTCCAGTAATTTCAAAAATTTTTGAAAAAGTAGTAAATACCAGACTTGTCTCATTCCTTGAATCTAATAAAGTTCTAGAAAATGAACAACATGGATTTCGGAATGGAAAATCAACAATAACTGCAGCAGCCGATTTTGTCAATTCAATAATAAATTCAATAGATGAAGGTAAAACTGTCATTGGTATTTTCATGGATCTGTCAAAGGCATTTGACAGTGTCTGTCATTCCACTCTCCTATCTATCTTGCAAAGCTTGGGCATTGGAGGCACTTCATTGGCTTGGTTCAGATCATATTTGCAGAATAGACAACAATATGTTGAAATTGTTTTCAAAAATTCTAAAACCATTACAAGAAGTAGGTCCACATTAAAACCAGTGAAGTATGGGGTACCACAAGGATCAATTCTTGGTCCCTTACTATTTATATGTTATCTAAACGGTCTGAACAACAAATTAAGTTTTTCCCCCTTAACATCTGTATGTCTATATGCAGATGATTTAACCCTAAAAATATCTGGTAATTCACAAGAAGATGTTGATATAAAGTCACTTGTCGAATTGGCAAATATTCAGCAACATCTTAATGACCGTAATTTGATTCTTAATCCAGAGAAAACTAAATATGTACACTTTAAAACCAGGCAGACTAGAAGTGACTTTAATCCTCAAATTACCATAAATGATATAGAAATAGAAAAAAAAGAGGAAATGAAATTCTTAGGATTACTCATTGATAGTTCATTGAGTTGGAATGGCCATATTAATTATATTCTAGGTAAAATAAACTCTGGATTATATGCATTAAGAAAAATGTCAGTAATATGTAGCATTTCAGTTTTAAAACAGATATATTTTTCTCATATACACTCTCATATAACCTATGGAATTTGTGTTTATGGTGCAACAAAGAAAGAAAATTTAGATAGGATTTTAAAAACTCAAAAAAAGCAATTAGGATTATGCTTAACTTAAAGTCAGATGCATCTGTAAAAAAATTTTTTAAAGAACTAAACATATTAACAGTATATGGTCAATATATTTATGAAACAATAATGTATGTTAAAAAGAATCAACAACTCAATTTAAGACATTCAAATCTGACACATAACTATAACACAAGAACAAAAAAAAATGAAACTATATTTTTTCAACATAGATTACAGTTTTTTAAAAAGAATATATATTTTAACGGTCTCAGATTTTTGAACAAAATTCCTCATAATATAAGAACTTTTGAATCTCACAACAAATTTTCTCAAGTGCTAAAACAGTTTTTAATTGATTTGACACTGTATGCAATTGATGAGTTCGAAGATTGCAACTAAAACAATGTATTCTAATGTAGGTCTTTATATTTAGTTTCTTGTAAATGACACTATTCAATGTACTCTGTATGTACTTTTTATGAATAAAGATATTTTGATTTTGATGACAGACTATGTTAGTTTAGAAACATAAAGTAATATAATAGCATTAGGCTGTTATGTTTTCGATTAGTTACCAGTCTCTGTACACTGCCTCCTGGTGGCAAAGAGAAACACTACAACAGGTTAGTTGTGTATTTCGCCCACAGATAGCAGATATATGCTGATTGTCCCAAGGTAAAACTGTCCCAAGGTACAACACTCTCCCCTAATAGATGGAATCCTGCAAGTTTAGCTGGAAAACAATCTGCAGAAATACAAAGTGTGTTGATAATTTTAATTACTTCTTGTCTGAAATGTATGAATGTACATGTTCAATGTTGATTTTTATACTAATCCATTAAAAACGTTTTCCTTAACTATGCTGCAAAAGTCAACACCAGGAGGAGTGTCAGGGGCATAAGTGTGTCACAATTATTCACTGGAGAAGACTGTTAAAGGAGTGGTAGACTGGATGTGCCAATTTTTATCGAATAACTTAATTTGTTTTTTTCTTCTTGGATATGATTCAGTACTCAATTTTTCTTCAATATCAGTTGATTAAAAGAAAATTTTAAATGGATAATAATTTTAATAATCAAATATTTAAACAATAATTTAAACTTACTACTCAAAAATGTTTGCCAATTTCTGCAGTTAATTTTTTTTCTTCTTTTACATTGAATAAGAAACAGGAAGCATACCGCTTCAAATTGTGGATACCACCAAACACTCTGCCACATGTTACAGTAACTTGGCCAGTTCACCTTAATGTTCTGTTCATAGTAAGACCAAGATTCTTAACTTTGTCACAATACTCTATTGTCAAGTTGTTAACACTTTTTTTTAAAAAGTGTCATTGTCAACAGAAGGTAATAGTCTGGGATGTCCAACTAAAATTGTGTGAGTCTTATGGTCGTTAAGTTTGAGTCCATGTCGTTTTGCCCAAGAAGTGATTGCTACAATATCTCGGTTCATGTTTGATACAGTCACGTCGGACTCTGTGATAGAGAAATGATGGTATGTCTGTAAGTCATCAGCATATAAGTGATAGTTAGTGTGTTGTATAAGAGAAGTTATATCATTAATGTTGAGAGTAAAAAGGAGAGGTCACAAGACAGACCCCTGGGGAACACCATGTACCACTGGCCTTCAGTCTGACTCTCCATCTTTAGTCCTCACACACACCGATGGCTAAAGAGATAGGACTGAACCCAGGAAACACAACTATCAGAAAAACCATAGTTTTTCAACAATTAAAAGAAAAGGATGATGTACACAATCAAAAGCCTTCGAAAAGTCAACACGTGTTAAAACTGTAAGTTCTTTCCTGTCCATCATGGCTTGACGGATGTCCTCAGTAATTTTTAAAAGAACAGTAGTAGTATTATGATTAGAGCAAAAACCAGACTGATAGTTAAAAATCAATTTACTAATCTCAAAGTAATTAAAAAACTACTCAATTGTTCTTGAATATCAATTGATTAAAAGAAAATTTTAAATGGATTAATAATCAAATGTTTAAACAATAATTTAAACTTACTACTCAAAAATGTTATACCAATAAAAATTCCAGTTAATTTTCATTAGATATTTGCCAAATTTCTGCAGTTAATTTTTTTTCTTGGACGTAAGCGCCCCCCTCCCAAACTCCAGTAACATCTCTAAATCTAGAAACTTGATTCACATAGTTGTTGTGTTTCGTTAAGTCGATATCTTCTGTTGAAATAGGAATTTCTGCTGGATTGGTATCTTCCGCATGGGCTCCAGGGGCTTCTATTTCAGATTTAGCCGCTTCATTTATTTAACTACTTCTTTAATAGCCTTCTGAGATGGATAGCCATTCCTTGTTGATTTATTTTTTGTATTTCTGAAGCGGCGAACGACAAATATGGCCAAGAAAAAAAGCAATCAGTAAAATTATAAGTCCAACCATGATGATACCAGCTACAAAACTTTGAATTTATGATTTAAAATAGGAAAACTTATGGAAATATGTACGAAGACAACAGATTTAATGAGTAACTCTGTCTGATAAAGGAGGCAAGTGAAACAAAATGGACAAAAAGGTGAATTCTCTTGGGCCAGAATTATTTGTCAAATTCATTTTAAATGTACCGTACATGGAATGTACAATTAAGTCTTCCTTTGAAGCATTTAGCAGAGATTTATGTAATGTAGAATTGATATTGTATATCATTGTACAACAAATCAGTATACAATAGCAATTTGTATACTGATTTGACTTGCTGTAGAAAGACTGAGAGGAATTTTGTGGCATGAGATGGTCTTCTCTTTTTTCTATGATAAGACACTTATCATCACTTGTGCTTTTGTAAATGGCTTATAATTAATCTCTGAATATGACATTTTTGTCTAAATTCTTCCTCCTTTTCAGGGTCAGCCAGACACCCCAAGCCATTTTACAGAACTACTAGTATAATTTAAAACTACTGAATTTATACTAAATCACAGTATAAAAGTAATAACAAAATAAAAGATTATGTATGCACTATTCCTAGGAATTCGTAAATTTACAACTATGGCTTCTTGAAAAAACACACATGCAATAAAGGTTGTGTGCTACCTAACTGTGTGAAATGAAATACGTCTTTATTTATAAAGCGAGGTTAGGACTAGATAGTCCCTCTACCACCTAACCTTTACAAAATTAATCAACTAAATAGTACAAAACATTACAACATAAACTAATTTCAAAATATCAGTAAACAACAACAAAAAACAAAACTCAATATATAAAACGTCAAAAATAACTATAAAATCATAAATAACAAATGAATATCCATACAAAATAATACAAATTTTGAAAAACACAATCATCCATCACTTATACATACTAACAGCAAACAGGCCCCGAAGCAAGGGTCCTCGCCTATACTTTCTATGTCTATTCTCTCTAGACATTTAGACAGATCAGAAAGTATACTTATGGGCCGAAAATCTGAAGGAGATAGGGGATTAGCCTTTTTCTGTAAAGGCCAAATGACAGCTGATTTCCATATAATAGAAAATGTACTATATGATGAAGATAAATTAAAAATAGCAGTAGTTGTAGGAAGTGTTGCAAGTAAAGTATCCTCTAGAAATCTAATTGAAATATTATCTGATCCAACAGCATTACTTGTAGTTCTCATAATAGCCCTCAAAACCTGTCCTTCAGTTACTGGAAAGAAGTTGAACTGGTGGGCAGGTCTAGTTAGTGGGATTAAAGAGATGATTGACAAAGTCCTGAGTCCCTGACGTATCAACAGGAATGTTTACAAAATAGTCATTAATTTCATTAAGATTTATAGTAACTGGAGCTGAAGAATCTGATTTACCAAGACCAAGTTCTTTGACTTAAGACCAAAGGAATTTGGTAGATTTAGAATTATTAGATAATGTTTGGTAATAATAACGAATCTTTAAGTTACAAGTCTGTTGTTGTGTGTGATTACAAAGTTTGTTATAGGCTGCCCAGTCTGCAGCAGATTTACTTCGCTTGGCCTTGCGGAATGATGCATTACATAGTTTTTGCAATCTACGAATGCAATCATTGATCCATGGAGCAGGCCTTTTAGTTATTTTCGTAGTAAAAAGAGGACCATGTTCCTCAAGAAGATTATTTAAATGAACATTTAAAAGATTAGCCATATCATTGACTTCGGTAAGCTGAAAGATTTCAAGCCAAGGTCGAGAAAACGCATCTCTTATAAGTGTCTCCTTATTAATACTCTTCATATCCATATACTGGATTAAACGTAGTTTAGCTTTTGGTGGATGTAATTTATAAACACAGAAAAGGAGATCATGTTTGGAAAGTCCAGGGGCCGGGACCTGGTCATAGCATGGAACGAAATCTGGGTCACTAACAGCCATGACGTCAAGCCAAGTATCGGCAGTGGCAATGTGGTGAGTGGCAAGCAGTGGTAGAATAGTTAAGTCAAATGATTGGAACATAGTGGTTAAAAAAGTTTGTTCATAAGTAGAAGGTCCCAGTAGGTCAGTAATGAAGTCACCCATAACAATGACTTGACTGTAGCGAGCCATGTTATCTAGCAGTGGGTGTTCATATTCTGCCAGATATTTGGATATCTGACACCTAATATTGGGATTAGGTGCCCTGTAACATAGACTGAGAAGAAAATGAATTGTATTAACACAGATTTCGAGAAACAAGTACTCAGGGTGGTTAGGAAGAGAAGTGTCAGAGCAATGAAAAACAGAAGTAAAAATATGAGATCTAATAAAAGTTTCTGTGTGTGCAGAAGAAAGAAGATATACCAGATTTCACACCCAATTCCACACCACTGTTGCAGAGGAACAAATATTCACACATGGGATTGTAAAAATTATGAATGGTTAATATTTAATAAGTTAAGTGAACAATCCAAACAAAATATTTACTAGCTTACGGTACACCTTTACTATAGAAACAATGGTATTCATTTGTTTATTGCTAAATTAATGGATAAATCAATATAATAGTTGGATTTTTAAAATATTTTAATCTTTATGCGAGAGTATTAGTTATTACACTCAAAGTATTTCTTTAGTAAAAACTGAAGCCTGTTATCTTTATGAGATAATTGATTTCAATTACAATTTTGTATTATATAACTGAAAATGAATGCTATTATAAGTGAATTCTTGTGGATTGTAGGCTATCTATTCTTGTGGATATCTGGGTTAGAGAGCAGGACACGTTGTCTGCTCCATTGTGATGATCAATCTAGGCACCTTACTGGCGTTTCTATGTGGTTGGCAGCTCGCACTAGTGCTTGTCTTCACTGTGTCAGTACTTATAGCTTGCTCTTACGAGGAAGTCATCGTCCTCCGCAGCTCACAACTGAGAGACACCAAGCTAATGGAGAAGGCTGGCAAGGTTAGTGCGTTAGAGTTGGATAAAGGCAAGTATCTTAAGAAAATGTGTTTCTGGTTTCAATTATTGATTTCTTCCTATTTAATAATTTATCATTTGCCTTCAAAAATTTAATTATTCCCTGGTATAGTACATGAAATAAAATTCGCTAAACTTTAAAACAGAAAGGATTACATCAAACAAATTTAAAAAAGAAGATAAGATTATCAGAAATATAATAAAGGTCTATTAAATACTGACTTACAAATCTGTAAACTTGGAAGTAGTTAAGAAGTAGAAGAATACTCAAAGTCTGAAGTGGGAAAATAAAGACTAACATTTTAATAGGCATATCAAGAGAATAGAACCCACTAGGCCAGTGGTTCCCAACGGGTCGCGAGGCTAGTTTTGGTTGGTCGCAGCTACAAGGGCTGCAATATTTCGCCAGATAGCGGGAGCCCGTCCGGCCCAAGTGACGATGTCACTCAGCTGTTCACCACCCATTTCCCATATGCTACCATGTATTTTGTAGCTTTGTTTGGGTACAAAGCTTATTCATTCATTATTCATTACTGAGAAAAAAATGTTTGGGGTAAATATTAAATCTGGAATTTTCCAACAACTTTCTCACGGGAAGTTTTTTCCTGAAAAAAAAAAAAAAATAAAAATATGCTTTGCTTACTAACATTTTCATGTTGAAACTGAAAATATTGAAATCATTGTAGTTATTTTTACTTCTTAATAAATCGTTATTTATTTTATTTTACTATAATGTTTTACGACTATTTTACAACAATGCAACAGCAGATATTTATTGAACAGCTGACAGACAAGTATTATGCAAGATTTTCTTCAAACATTTCATTCCAATAAAGTAGTGTCTATTTCTGGAGCCAGGACAGTAAATATTCAAAGTTAAACTGTGTTGGGATTACATAACATCATAATATTTACTTATGGTGTACTAAGTGCTATTGTATCATACAAAATATAATTTTAGTTGTGAAACTACGTTGAAAAAAGAAAAAAGTGTTTTAAATTAGTAGTAGAAACTGGATTGTTAAATAATAGTCTTGGGCTAATTTTATGTATTTAGTTAAGATATTCAATCTTTAAGATAACTATAATGTATGAATTTAAACCTGTATCCCAATATATCAGAATAAAACATGTTTGTTATATAAATTTTGCAATACTAAAAGTTGCTGTTTTAAACTATTTGAGTATCCATAGATTAGAAACGTTAATAATATGATGAAAATATAAAACATAAAAAGTTTTAAAATTACAATTCAAATTAGAACATTTCATAAAATACATTATGTTCTGTAAGAATAATTTAAGTTGTCCACCACTTTGAAAATTGGTGGCTATTTCGAAAATCATTAAATGCATATGCCTATTTTTAGTAAGTTAATGGGTAAAAAGTAGGTGAAGTTCTCCATTTAAAGTTTGTTGTATCTTTGCAGGTTTAAAAGATCCCAATGGTATCACCCTGTTTAGTGAGTGGGTCGCGAAACATATCCAATGCACGATGGTGGGTCGCTTGAGGAAAAAGTTTGGGAACTGCTGCACTAGGCTACCAGTGAAAATCGTAGACATTTTGGACAGTCAAAATAGTACCAAAATAGAAACAATTAAATGAATTACTGTATGAAAGAAGACCTAAAAGCAACGGATATGTAACAAAAAGTGATGTTAGAAAAAATAAACAAATTCATGCAAAAGATTTGTGGAAAGAAAGTTGATTAGAGGTTAAGAAGAAAAAGAATCGGATCAACGTGGATTTTTTTCTGATGAAAAAGAAAATGAAAGAAAAGTCTTTCTGAAAGAATAAAACAATTGTGACTACAAAAAAACCAATTCATGTATTAAAATCAAATTTTAACTGGCACTACTGTAAAACTATAAATCAAAAAGTCATCACTTCTAAACATTAAAAAATTGTATTTAATCCTGCATTTAAAAAACACTGCTGTATATAAGTTTGCACAAGACTTAGAATATCGTTGAACTGCTGAACTGCAAACACTGACAAATGCAATTGTTACAGCTAGCTGCTGAGTGTGTACAGCACATAAGAACAGTTCAGATTTTGGGATGTGAATCAAGATTCATCAAACTCTACCTAAAATATTTAGCTTTGCCCTTCCAGTAAGTAAAAATTATTTTTTAATTTATATAATTATTTGAAAATATATATAATAGTGATGTTTTATTATATAATAATGAAATGTAATGATGTTACTCTAAACTATCTAGAATAAAAAATGTTGATCCAAATAAATTGTTTGAATTACAGTTTTTATACCATAAAAAATGGGATGTTAATTACACATCACGCTCTTTTAAACAAGGAATGAACATTTTCATGCTGTTTTGTTGTGTTTTTATCTCATAGCATATTTAGCTGGTGTTCATTCAATCGGACAAGTAGGTGTTGAGCAGTTAAGACACTTGTATTTAGCTCTGTGACAGGAGTTCAATATTTAAACACCAAGACACAAGTACGTTGTATTGTAGATTTTATTTTATTTGGAAATTTTTTCCTGTGTAATTTTTAAAATCTTTTATTAGTTTGGTAGCCATACATTATATATAGCATATTTACAGCTTCTGAAATCAGCCATTACCTTTAAAAGCCCAAGATCCCAGAGCCGACAGACTTACGGAAATAAATAATTGACTGGGTAGAAATAAAAGTATGCTAATTTTCTAGTTTAAAAGTGGATTCCTTTTACAGGCAGAAGGTAGAAAAACTCAACCCAATCTAAATTAATGTATGGCAGCTGAGTTTTATATATAGTTTAAGAAGAGTGTTAAAACCAACGCTCTTTACTGCCACACACTTTCAGTGGGTCTCAATTTAGTTTGGCTAAATTTTATGCATTGTAGGCGATAGGTTCAACTCTCGGTCCTCTTAATATCAATGGCTCAATTGTTGCCATCGACGTGAACACTACTAAAGAAGTGTAGAGTGTCCATATTGGATGGGAGTCAAGGTTCAGATGTTGTTTAGGGAAAAGAATTGAGTGTCAGGCTTGTCAGATAGCTCAAAGTCAGACCAACACTACCTGGTTTGGATTCTATGTAAAGCTGTCGGTCACTTAGTTGCCCTGGCTATTGGGCTATTAATAAATAGCGCTTTCTGAAGAACATTCGACCTTAGTTAGTTACAATGACTACATTCGTTCTTCTACACTACTCATATTCACCATATCTTGACGATCGGCATCTTACTAATGAATAATTTAATCAGATTGATACAATTTTATGTATACATTCTTTGATAAGTTTTAAATAGTAAAAAATCATACTTTTTAAAATAATATAAAATAAAATTGTATTTTAAAATTATTTGTTCTCAAGCACAAATAATATTTTTCAGCTTCTCACTTTTTCACATGAGGACTAAGATAATCATTTTTTGCTACTTAAGTTCATGTCAATGCAAACATAAGTATGAGCGTATTGTTTACACATATCTAACCCAAGACGGATGTTTAGGGAGGGTAAACAACAGTGTGTGGTGTTGGCGGGGATATTTGCTGTCTCCCAAGCCTCGATCTACTGGATGTTTGCCTGCGCCTTCCGCCTTGGGGCTCACCTGGTTAGTGAAGGAGAGACTACTGCAATAGGTGTCTGCAGGTATACATGACTTTTTTTTCATTATCATTCATTTTATTTTTACAAGCTTTCTTTATTTGTTTTTTCCAATAGATATTGTTTTTAAGGAAATATATTTCTTGTTGATAAAATAATGCTTGTTGTATGTAACTCATAAAGCAAGTTGCAGTTGTTAACAGAAAATAAATAAAAATTATACTTCTCTTTTTAGATAGTACCTATGAATAATAATATATCATATTTGATCAAACTTTGGTTTCTTTGTTGATTGTTTTCAAAAATTAATATTTCTAGAATTTTGTTTTACAGTTAAATATGTGAAACATTTACTGCCATACTTGACAATTATAATTTTAAAATCACATAAAAAAATTGGGTTGACTAGATTGGACCTTTGCCATTTAGTCCAGAGAAAGATAGTGATTATGTGTGAGTCAATGAGTAGAATATTGTTACGTCCCCCTCGGTGAAGGGGGGGCCGCTTAGGGGGTTGGTATTTCAGAGGATAAAATAGACCCAAATACAAATACTTCTCTTACCTTTATTTCTATCTTTGGGCGGTACTGCCACTCGCTGGACCCTACCAATATAACTTCTACAACTTCCCTACGCAGACATAAATCACACCACGTCTACCCTACCAGTAAGCCACGTCTAAGGGTGTCGGGGTGTCCATCGCCTCCTCCTAGGTCCGTCGGTGCACCTGGGTCCCTCGGCTCCCGCTCTCCGTCTGACCACCTCTACATCAACTCCTGGTCTTCCCCCTTTTCTTGCCTCAGCGTACTCAGCAAAACCACATATAATACGAAGGGAATTGGGCCCCTTCGTAACACTTCCCCAGGCAAACAAAAAAAAAGAGAATTCAGTTTTTTTTTTTCTCAGGAAAAACACTCCACTCTAGAGGTCCATGATTATCCACTACACACCCAAGGTCCAAAGTAGCTCCAAATAAACAACAGTTCATATCCTAAAGTGTAGAGATACGAAACACCAGGTCTCAGATAGCTAGTAGTTCGATGTTTAAGGGGGGGTCAAAATGCTTAAGTCTTTACGCCACCACTTATGAAGAAAAATCCAGAAACTACATTCGTTGGATGGTCCGTGAATTGGCAGATTGGCAGCTCCTCGGGTAGACTTGCAGCTCAGACACCTTACGACATGACTTCCAGACAGAGTCTAACACCTTATTCTAAATAACAATAATGAGGGACAACCCTAGCAAAGAACATTCGTGCGGTATATTTACTCTATTTTGAATATTTGAGGGAACCTACCTTTTTCTACTCTTAAAATTGTTTGGGAGACTCGGTACCACCCAAGGATAAGTTAAAAAGAATACAAACAAACAAAACTGATACAACAAATTTCAATCTATAACTAATACTAACATAACCAAAGATAACAAACGTACATCACTTTACTGTCAAAGACTATATAGTACAAGTGATACACAAAAATATTATTCAACATAAATATGGAATAATGCAATCACAACTCTAATAACTCATTGAAAATGTCAGCTATTCAATATGCCATACTAGATTAACAGAGTATTAAATTTTCAAGCTAGTTTTATTTTCAGTGGTTAGTGAGCCATTATATTTTGCACGCGCCATAGAGGAAACCAAGTTACGCTGCGCGGAGTATAGACATGCTGAGCGTGCTCCACTCCAGTTTCACAACGGGGACGCTCCGTCAGCAAATGCCACGCTCGCCCTGAGTTCATTGCCTGCCGCTAGATTCTACCTTGGCTCAATTAAGCCACTTCATAATTTAATAAAACCTACTAAGTTTAATCAAAATTACACAAACAATATGTGATTAAAAACAATTGATTAAAAAAATCTATGAATCCCTTTAGTATATTTCTTAACCTAACAATATGTTTACCACTATCCAATATGCAGTAATAAAAACTATAGATAAACTATTATTACCATTTAACCTATATAAATACAATACTTACATTTTCTCTTACAATTTCCCATTTAAAAAAGAAAATGTAGAACTCTGTATTATTTTACATAAATACAATGAGTTTGTTGATAATACATACATACTAAGCACAATTAAGATATTATTATTAAGATTCATATGAGTCCAATTAATGTCCATGTTTTAGAAGTTATTGTCCACAATCTCACTTTATGTAGTGTCCTGCTCTGAGTTGCACAATATGTAAATTCTATGACCAAATAATTATAAATTTAACATACAAAGAAACAATCTTAAACCTAATAGTATACAGTGTAACTTCTCACACAACATGGTTAAAGGATCTTAAGTTCAAAACACTACTATTAAAATTGAAAAATTAAACAAAGCTCATAAATAAGCAATCATGATTGGTTTGAGTTTTACATATATACATTATGACAATTATTACAGTAATTACAATACTGCAACTTTTTTTTCTTAAATTGAAACTTGTTTATCAAAGTATATGAATTCCTCTAATCATAAAACACGCCCACGATCATAAATAAATCTTTATGCAAGTTACATTATTCACTCAAAAGAATGTATAATAAATCTGTTACTCTAATAATAAATATAAAAAGAAAAATCCAAGACAATATCATGTTATGAAATATACAACATTATACAGTATACCATTTCATTCAATATACAAGGTTATAATATGTTACACAATATGTTATTTATAATTCTATACAATGACCATTGTAAATCAATTGATAGGATAAATGTTATATCAGAATTATTTATTATTTCAATTGCAAATTAATTAATACACTTTATTCCTCAAGGTCATGTTATAACAGCATATGTAACCCTTAAAGAAAAATAGAATTAAATTAGTGCAAAGAGAAGTTAGACTTATATTTACAAATCTCGTCTGATTCATACACACACGCACACTCACATTCATAACGGTGGCCACCTCACACACTCCACAGACACACATAGTTATTTTACCATGCACAGATTACCTACTACCCCATATCTATGCTATCTGTCTTCCTTTTGACTGCATGTGTATAGCAACCCGTAATATTAGCAACACATCTCTACAAGCCTTACCAGTTCCCTAAGTTCAAATTAAATACTTATTTCAAGATTTCTTTACTATATCAACTCAATATAAACAACATATATTCTGCATGTTTAAATCTGAAAAATATTATTACATACACAATTAATTATACTCATAATAAATCAATCATTATTCCTTTAGCTATTATACTTATCACTGTTCTCCAACTGGGTCCCACAATTCTAAGGTTATCCGTAATTCTTTACCATCCACCTTAACAAGTGGCATGTTAACTACAATAATAGTTACCAATGCAAAATACACAGCATGTAATACATATAACACTAATGACCAATTTTCCTGACTCTCTCTTGTAACAGTTGAAAGTGTCCTGATTCCTCGATGAGTTGCTGTAAAGGACAGGTTTCAATGTGGTACCACGGTTGGCCAACTTATATCTAAACACTCCTCCATTGTCTCGAATGAACCTGAAGAAAAAGAATTCCTAGCCGGAATCTTCAAAGTTTTTAATCTGGACCATGAAGCTGGAACAATATGTACCAGGACTGAAACTGTCTTTACACAAGGATAATTGTCAAATACAAGTACATTATTATTTACAAATAATTTACAATCACATGGTATCTTAATCTGTAACGCCTGTTTCGTTCGGAGGACCTTACCTTTTGGTATGAGAAAGTTAATTATAGTTTTGTAGAAATCAGAATAATATTTAAATTCTTCAAGACATTGAAACTCACTTTTATTTCCCAAAACTGTACATCACAACAACAAAAGTAAACAAAAGCAAAAATAAAACACATGATAATAATTAATTACAACATCATACGTTAAAATGTTAAAATCCACAGACCATTAGGAACATGCCGGGCCACTTGAACCGACAGGTTTAACAAATGTTGTCTTCTATTGGTAAGGGGAAAATCTTTATCACAGGCCTTTTTAACATTCCATTTTTAGTTTGAAGGGTGACTACTCTAACAATGTTGTCAGGACCTGGATGGATTTTCACAATTCAAGCCAATGGCCAATTGAGTGGTGGAGTAAGGAGATCTTGTATCACAACTAAATCCCCAATTTTCAAGTTTTGTGTTTTTTTTTCCATTTTTGCCGCTCCTGTAAAGTATGGAGGTAATCCCGACACCAACGATGCCAATTGTCTTGGGTAATTTTTTGTAACTTTTGCCAATTCTTGAGTTTGTTAAAGGGGGTATTGTTCAAGTCATTTTCAGGTATTGAAATCAGAGGGGCTCCAATTTAAAAATGTCCAGGGGTTAAAGCTGAGATATCGGAAGGGTCAGATGAAAGAGGAATTAATGGTCGGGAATTCAGAACAGCTTCAATTTTTGCAACGATGTGTTGTAGTTTTCAATTGTTAAAACAGTGTCTCCTACAACTCTTCGAAGATGGTATTTCATACTTTTGACAGCAGCCTCCCATAGCCCTCCTTGGTGAGGAGCTAAGGGGGGATTGAAGTGAAATTGTATTGAATTTTGAATAGAAAATTCTGAAATTCTTCGTTTGTTATCTTGGTTATTCAGAAATGAGTGACCACTGATTTTAGGATTTTGTTAGCGCCCACAAAATTAGTTCTGTTGTCATAATAGATATTTTGACACAAACCACGTCTTGAAATAAATCTAGTCAATGCTGAAATAAAGGCAGTAGAAGACAATTCAGAGACTGTTTCAAAGTGCACAGCCTTTGTATTAAAACATACAAATATGCATATGTAGAGTTTGTAGAGACGTAAGGATCTGAGTTTATGAGCTTTGGCAGTGAACGGGCCACAAAAATCCACACCAGAGTTCAAAAAGGGTCGTGAAGGAGTAATTCGAGATTCTGGATGATCTCCCATTATAGCCCAGTCAATGAAGGGTTTTATTCGCAAATAATTAGGGGAAAGCTGGATTTTCCCTGATGATAGACCATGATAAGAGGTACATTTTCCCAAAAGTCCCCACTTCTCCCCCTTGTGCTTCCCCCCCTACCCCCCTTGAACATGTTATTTGCAAGCTTTCGCTATAACGCGCATATCTCAGTTGTTGTTAGTCCGAAAATGGTTTTCTTTTTTTTTGTTGTGTTTGTCTATAGACGGAATACAAATGTTATCCAGTGGACTTTTATTGTAAAACTAATATTAAAGGCACCACAAAGCGATTAACTAAAAAAATATATGAATTAGGGTGACGAGTTTGCAGTTTTTTCTGTATATCTTTTTATAACATAACTATAATAAAACATTGCTCATAAAATATTGTAGCAAATATAATTATCCTTAAATTGATACTCTTGGTGTGTTGGTATCGGGTAGTATGAGGCCCAAAGGGTCATTGCACGTCTGGTTTCGCCGCGCTGGAGGTGTTATCTTGAGTTGCAGCATGCAGCGTGCTAACTAGCTAGCGTGTTATCGCACATAGACCTACTATTAACTATGGTTCTACATATAATAGTGTGTTATTTTAAAAGCATGTAACAATAGCAATCACTGTATTTAATATTGTTTTAGTTATGAAAGTGTTAGTAATGGTATGTGTAAAAGAAATTAAGTTTTAAAAACTGTAGTAACTGCCAAATATAGACTTAAACATTGGAATACACTCAGGCTTACTAAGAAAATACAGTTGTCTTATATATACATGTATTATTTATAGGATGCAATTTTCAATTTTGCCAGTTTTGTTTTGGGGGGGGGGAGACTTCCCCTATCCTAAAATTAGGGATTTCCATTATCCATCACCTATGGACCCGCCGTGTTCCGGACTGGCAATAACCGGCAGATGTTGTTTGTTAGCTAGACATTGCAAATGTCTTCAAACAAATGACATCATCACGGACCACCCACCCACCTCAATGAATTTCCTTTGCTTCAATTTGTTAAAATATGTTTTAACTGAACATAACAAAATATTTTAATGAAATGCTACAAAACATATTTACAATCTGTATATACATATTTACAATGTCTATTTCGAAAGTCGTTATGGAAAATGAATAACATTAATGCATTAGAGATAATACTTTAGTACTACTATTACTCGTCCATTAGAGAATCAACATTCTCGTTGTAAGATGAAGCATTGAGACATGACAAACCGTTACAATGTTCGCACATTGGAGAACAGTTCATTCCTGATTTTCTGCATCCGCAGTAAGAACCACAGGGAGTCTTGCACTTGCATGAGACAAGCCGGAGAAGGTCATCAGGTGCAAACACTTTAGTATTTGGCACAGGTCTTAAACTCTTCGTTTTTTCAGAGTGTTCATGACGCCATTCAGTAGGCTGAAGGGGATTGTCTAACCACCACTTCCTTCCATAATGGGATAAAACAAAACTGCAGTAGTTTTGAACTATGTCTCCATACGTCGCTTCATTTGGCCAGGGTACATAGTGCAGCAAAAAGCCACCATCAACAACCGTGTATGCGTGTTGGAATGGAAGTTCTTCAATAATGCCTTCACTCTTTGGTGAATGACGATTTAGTTCCTTTGCGCAATGATAAATCGTCAAACATTGATGGTGGAGTGCAAGCTAATTCGTACTCCAAGTACTTTTTCAGTTTGTTTGGGGAGTCACACACACATAATATTCGGTTGAAAAGTTGTTGGGGGTTAACAGTAACTGCCTTGGATCGCACCATAACTGTTTTGTGAGTAGCTTGCGTAACAACCATATCTTTTCGGTGTAGTTTCATCTCTCCGAAACTTATTCCGCTCATCTTTTTCATTGCTGCTACACCAACTTCATAAGCGTTATCACAGTTTACACTTTTGTTTGAAACAAAACCAGATTCTAATGAAACAAGTTCCCCAGACAGTTTTGTAAATGGATTATACTGTCTCAACCATTCTGTAAACTTGTCAATATCACATTCATCCCTACGTTTTCTTGAAGCTCGGAGCTCCACGTGCTGCTCATTGAATGTCAGGGAACAATCACGGTACTCTTCAACTGCCTCGTGAACTTTTAAACAGTACGGGGTTCCTAGAATCCATTTAGATAATGTATTATACGAAAACCCTCGACCGTGAATTAAACCTCCTATAGCTTTCATTGGGCGCATAAGAGACTGTTCTATTGACATATCTGTCCAAACACCCGACCAAAAGTGTCCTTTCCTGCGAACTGTGAAGTATCCTTTCTTTGTAAATACTTCAAATTCAAAAACTTAATGAAAATGGCGGCTTCGAAACGGATCGATAGTGAAAAGCCGAAGCCGTCCGGCAGCACCCGATGATTTCCGAGCGATACCCTAAAGTAGTGGGTGCCACGCGTAGCACACGAACATGCGCGCTTCCTTTACAGGACTTCTCTGGGCCTCATTATTACCCAATACCACCACACCAAGGGTATCATTTTAAAGTTAATTATACAGGGTGTCCCATAAGTAAAGTGCCAAACTCTGGGAAAAGGTTATATGGGTCAAAATAAAGAGAAAAAGAAGAATATTTTTTTTTCCAAAAACGCTTTGTTTACCAGATATCCGCCATTTTGAATTTTTTACAAAATAATTTTTATCTTTAAATTTTTCCAACCGATCTTTATAAAACTCGGTAAGTATGTTAAAATAACAGAGACCTACTGTAGAAAAAAATTCAACTTTGTCCAATTTAAAATTTCAAAATGGCGGCCATTTTAAACTTTTAAACCAAAATGGCGGAAAAACGGTAAAGAATACAAAAATTCACTATGAACAATTGTTTTTAGACAATTTTATTTCTAATCTGTCAACACCAAAAACATGACAATCGGACAAAAAATAACCGAGATACATTGAAACCATTTATTGAGTGACAACACATCATGGTATTAAAAAAATGAGAAAACTAATTAAACACAAAATAAAATCTTAAGACAAGATAGCTTTTTAAAAGTTATCAATAACAACAAATGTTCCATGTGTCCTCCATTCATTTCTATGACACAATTCAACCTCTTTGTCATAGATACCCTCATTCTTTCAAATACCCCAGGCTTTTGTCTTATCGCCTCGCAACCTGCTACAATTCGTTCCCTTAAATCCTCAATATTGTCAACAGGGGTATGGTACACAAAAGATTTTAAATAGCCCCATACAAAAAAATCCAGGGGATTAATGGTAGGAGACCTGGCAGGCCATGGGATGGGCCCCCCCCCTATCCATTTGTTTCCAAACACTTGATTTAAATGTCGCCTTACATCCAATGAAAAGTGTGGTAATGCACCGTCTTGCATAAACCACATATTGTTTCTCAAATAAAGGGGTAAGTTTTCTAGCAGTTCGGGAAGATCTTGTGTTAAAAAAATTAAGTAAGACACACCATTAAGTCGGTTGGGTAAAAACAATGGCCCTATGAGATTGTCCCCAACAATGCCTATCCAAACATTGAGAGAAAAGCGCACTTGATGCCTTCTTTGTGATATTTCATGAGGGTTTTCATCGGCCCAGGAGTGATTATTATGATAATTAAAAATACCTTCTCTAGAGAACCCAGCCTCATCGGTAAATAAAATGTTGGAGAGAAACAGAGGAAGTAATGCGATCTGTTGCAAGAACCATTGACATATGTTAATACGGGGTGGAAAGTCCCTATCAGTTAGGCATTGCACCCTTTGGATATGGTAAGGATACAACTGCTGATTATGTAGAATCCGCCACACTGAACTTTTTGTAATACTATGTTCAAGCGATATTCTTCTAACACTAGTACTTGGGTCTTCTTCCACGGCCGTCAAAACTATTTCTTGATTATTTAATATCTGTACAGAAACAGCCCGTCCAGTTTTCTCAGTAAATTTTAGTGTTCCTCGTTCCCTCAAATTCCTGTGCACATTTACAAACACTTTCCTACATGGAATTCGTCGGTTGGGAAACCTTTCTGCGTAAAGGCGGCATGCCTCAGGCGAATTCCCATTAGCTAAGCCATAAATAAAATGAATATCAGTTAGCTCAAGATTAGAATAACTATGGTTCGGCATTTGAACAAACAGAATTTCAACCTAACCTGATCACATTAATGACGTTTGAAGTAAACAAAACAATGATAACAACAATGCAACAATACAACTCAACAACCACTTGTTTTTTCATCAGTTTATTTTAATCAGCTGATTGGGGCTATTTACAACAAATGGATTTGTTGCTTCCTCTTAACACACATTTCAATGTATCTCGGTTATTTTTTGTCCGATTGTCATGTTTTTGGTGTTGACAGATTAGAAATAAAATTGTTTAAAAACAATTGTTCATAGTGAATTTTTGTATTCTTTACCGTTTTTCCGCCATTTTGGTTTAAAAGTTTAAAATGGCCGCCATTTTGAAATTTTAAATTGGACAAAGTTGAATTTTTTTTCTACAGTAGGTCTCTGTTATTTTAACATACTTACCGAGTTTTATAAAGATCGGTTGGAAAAATTTAAAGATAAAAATTATTTTGTAAATTTTGTACCAAAATGGTGGATATCTGGTAAACAAAGCGTTTTTGGAAAAAAAATTATTCTTCTTTTTCTCTATTTTGACCCATATAACCTTTTCCCAGAGTTTGGCTGGCACTTTACTTATGGGACACCCTGTATTTGCTACAATATTTCATGAGCAATGTTTTATTATAGTTATGTTATAAAAAGACATACAGAAAAAACTGCAAACTCGTCACCCTAATTCATATATTTTTTTAGTTAATCGCTTTGTGGTGCCTTTAATATTAGTTTTACAATAAAAGTGCACTAGATAACATTTGAGTAGGCAATTTCCAAAACCTGTTAAATCACTTTTTCTAAATTTTTCAGTATTCAGGAAAAACGTATAGAAACATTATCTCTAAAAATAAAAACCTGAATCTTTTTTTTTAAAAATAATTTAAAAATCGCTTTTTTGTTCCATGTATGGCTCTAAGTTAACAGGGTTTTGGTTATTTTAATATTAAATAATAAAATCTGAAAATAACGGGGTTTGGAAAATTATTTATTTTTAACAGGTTTTGGAAATACCAATGAGGTTTATAACAGGTTTTGGAACAATAAAACTGCCACTGTCTTTTTAATGGACTTTCCAAAACCTGTTATTATCACTGGATGAGAGTGTTAAGGAAAACATTAGTATTCTGTTTCAAATCAAATTACTTTTATTAGGCCTAATGTCAATACACAATCTCAGTTGGATCATCTTCGTTAACATTAGTATTCTGTTTCAAATCAAATTACTTTTATTAGGCCTAATGCCAATACACAATTACACAATCTCAGTTGGATCATCTTCGTTAAGGTCAAAATCTATGTTGTCATCAATTTCTGCGATACGAGCATCACCCTGGGTTTCAAGTCCTCTCAGTATAATATCTTGTTCCTCGAAAACTTTTACGTAGAACTGTAAAAGCTCGTTTTGGGCCCAGCTTTCACCAAAATGTAGTTCCAACAGCCGTTTTACATCTTGTTTATTAGCCTCTTTCAAAAGAACACCTCTGGTCACATCCTCTAATGATACGTCTCGCAAGTTTTTACTTTTCTTGCACACACTTCTAGATATGCCTGTTTCAAAGTTGTAGAATGGTTCACCGCGAACGAGAATGTTTGTCAAAGGTTTGTTTCTTCTTAATACAATCTTCTTGGCTTTCTGGAACTGAAAATGCCAATCAGTTGTTTTCCTCAGTATGTTGTCAGCGGAAGCCTTCCAGTTTTTGACATCACAGTCTTCTCCCAAGTGGATAACTGTTGTATGTTTTTTAAACATAGCTAAGTATTTGTCAGGGTTCTCAATGACACTGTTGGACTTAAACCTTCGTTCTAGATTACCGAAAACCCGGTCAGGTGGAATGAACGAATGTCCTACAATCGGAAAAGTCAAAACAATTTCTTTTACGTGACTGGGAGCATTGTTCAGTAGCCAAACAGCGAGCATGAACACAATAGTACTGTTTTTATTCTGTCCTCCACAGCCATCAGAAAAGAGGTGTACCTTGGTGATCCCGTCCAAATTTGTGGAGCATAATCGGTGGTTCAACGCCGATGCAATTTGAACAGAACCCTTTGCAAACTCATCCTCAGTCCATACATACGCAAAAGTATTTTCTTTGTTGAGATTAGCTGTAGAACTTCCCTCAACCACGGTAAAGTTGTAAAGGTAAAATTGACGGCGATAATAAGCCTCTTGATCAGGGATTTTAGGGAGAACCAAGTTTTTTTGGCAATCATAGCTTAATATCAGGTTACCGTCGCTTTGATTTTTTAAGGCAGCATAAAAGGTATTAGCACGAGTTTCGTGGGCTTTAAGGTCTGCTTTCAACTTATCCAGTTGTTCCTTGTTTTTTTCTAAAGCGATTTTATTCTTCAGACAAGAACAAGTCGAACACTTGTCCGAATATGGGGCGTGGAAACCTATGTTGAAGTTATCATTGAAAACATGTCTGAAGAATTGATACTCAACCTTCAGGTTCTCAGGTATATCTTTTTCCATATACAAATCCCACAACTTTTTGACTGACAACTCACTAGGTAAGTACTGGCGAATTTTTATTTGGGCCCTACTGTAATGTTGTTGTATAGGCTTAAAGGTTTTAATGAAAGCTATGACCTCCTCCTTTTTAGCAGCAAATGTTTCAACTTGGCGAGCTCCTCCACGAGTTTCAGGGGGAATTTCACCTGTTTGCAGATACTTTTTGCAAAGTCTTTGTAGTCTATCTCTACCTTCTTGGATTATACTCATGAATGCACTTCGGCATACTCGTACTTGACTAACGGTCCCCTCACGTGTCTTAGGTAAAGTATATAGTGTGCTTACCATTCTTTTGCGACGATTACACTCATTACCTTGCTTTCTTTTCACAGGAGTAACTACAGTTACGTGCCGTGCGATGAAATGTTTCTTTGATTCCAAAGTTCCTTCTTTGTAATATCGCTGGTGAATTTTCCGGATATCTTGCATTGTGAGCTCATTGCACTGGTACATGCTTTTTTCTCCATGTCTGCAATCTGGTTTAGTAGGAAACCCTTTTGGTTTGTGCCTGAAACAAAACAATGTGATTAGGCTAGAAATAAAGGCATGCCTGAGGTGTGAAGCTGGAATGAAGGTTTAGTGAGTAGTTCAAGTGCCTAGCCTAAAACACTGAACTGAAAATAAAATGTTATGGTTTACCAGGGTTAAACTAATATTAAATTGTGAGAAATTTAATAATGTATTCTTTTGGTTAAACTTACCGTGCTCTTTTAGCTACATTCTTCTTCCATTCCTCCGGTAACCTATGCCTCTTTCTCGATAGGTTAGGTGCTGTTGTTACATGTAAACTCTCTGAAGAGGATTCATCGATAGTCAGATTTTCTTCTTCTATAATTACCTCCATATCTTGAATATTAAAATCATTATTAACAATCAATAATTCTTCCATTTTAACTGAAAGTTAACCCACCGAGAGAGAAAAGACAAAGTTGACACCACACGACAACAGCGTTTGTTTCAACTAACTAATAACACAATAAACGCGGGATGAAAACTGTCAGCTGGAAAAGATAAACAAAGAAAACAGCAGTGTAGCCAACACAAACTTTTACAATTTCAAAGGTATAACGTATAATATCAATAAAAGAATAAACACTGAAACCAATGTTCGTGTGGACTGAAGAAAACCAGACTAAAGAAATAACAGGTTTTGGAAAACCTTTTTATCTCGCCATATGTAAAATCAAATTTATAACGGGTTTTGACACAGAAAACATAGACCTGAAAATAACAGGTTTTGATTCTTCAATGGCATAATTTTTAACTGGTTTTGGAAATTTAAACAATTTTAAAATGCGATTTTTACCCATTTTAAACTGGTTTTGGAACATAAAATTGATAGAAAACGGTAGCTGACACTCCAAAGAATCCATAGAGAACAAAAAATCAACTTCAGAAAAAAAGTGATATAACGGGTTTTGGAAATCACCTACTCATTTGTAGTCCGTCTATAGACAAACACAACAAAAAAAAAGAACCATTTTCGGACTAACAACAACTGAGATATGCGCGTTATAGCGAAAGCTCGCAAATAACAAGTTCAAGGGGGGGTAGGGGGGGAAGCACAAGGGGGAGAAGTGGGGACTTTTGGGAAAATGTACCTCTTATCATGGTCTATCATCAGGGAAAAATCCAGCTTTCCCCTAATTAGTTGAGCATACAGGCTTTTTTTAGTCTTTATTGACTGGGCTATTAGTGGAGTCTTGGTTTTAGGTTTTGTTCTAAAACATTTGACACATTTAAAAACTCTTGATCGAATCAAGCTTCGAGCTGCTAAAATCCATACATGTTGGACCAGCAAGGGCACCCATAGGATTTATTTTAGGGGGGGAGGCAAGCCTACCGGGGTGTGTGGGGGGTATGGAATACCCCCCACGAAAAACGGGGGTCCGGGGAAATTGAAATTGAAAAGTTTTTTTCAAACTTAATCCCTAAAACTTGTTTTTAAGCGTTCTGGAAGCATGGTTTGCCATATTTTGTTGACTATAATATACCCATATAGTTCCAATAGTATTATAAAATGTATTGTGAAATTATCGTAAAAATAAAAGTTAGCTAACTTAAATACAAGTTAAGAAGATATTTCAATTTAGAGTACATTTTAGTTTTTAAGTTTAAATTTGTGTTAAGAACAGTAATTAGACACAAATTAAATAATAGCTAATTGTATTTAAACAAAAAATTTAAATTTAACATTACACTTGACTGAAAAGAGAAAACTAACATTTCTTTCTAAGACATTAACAGTCCATTTTTTTTTTTTTTTTTTTTTTTTTCTTAAGGCCCAACATGTAATTAAGCAATTATAAGGTCGATTCACATAAAACTAATAGTTTGTTGAAAAAAGAAATTGTAAATTTCTTTTTTTTTTTACCAAATCTGTCTATGACCTTTTCCTCAAACCCAGGAGACTTGGCTCGAAGACTGTGCACACTGAGGAGACACAAGCTTGAAAGACGATCTTCTCTCATTGTGCTTCTTAACCAAGTTTTCACTCTCCGCAGAGTGCTAAATGAGCGCTCAACAGTGCATGTTGTAGGAGGAATGGTTTGGTAGATTACAAGTATTTTCCTTACTGATGGAAAAAATGTGGTTTCTTGTATAATTTCATGAAGAGTTGTTTGCTCGTAACACTCCTTCTTAGACCATAAATCAAACCAAAGTCGGGCTTCAGCTTCTAGGTTTTCCAAGTTATAGAACTTCTCCAAACTCTTAATGATTTTTTGAAGTCTTCCTTTTGTTCCTTTTTCATAAAGTGGGGATGGATAATCCCACTTTTGAAGGGGACGTCCTTACTCTTTTCGAATCTTGATGAAAGCGACATGATAATAGAATCCATATAAGGATTGTATATGGCTACTTGAAAGTAATGTTTAGGTGTCAAGTCTTTCAGATCAACGTTAGCCCTGTGCTGTTGCCTTTTAGCTAATCTTGGAATTTTCATATCAATGTCGAGTTTTCTACAATCTGTTTCAATGTCTTCGAATATGCTCATAAATTCATCATCACCTCGTCTGTGTGTTTGAAACTCTGCAAGAAGATCTGTGTTTATGTATTTGTAGACAGTGTGAAGATCAGTGTTAGTGTTCTGAAGTCTGTTTACAACTGGTTCTAGATAGGCAGAGTATCTAGACATCACATGTAGGCACACAATGAAGGTAGGGGTTGAAGTTGCGCTAGCTAACTGGCTGGCATGAGACCTGGTGTCCTGGTTGACTTCATGGCTACTTGCGAGAGTGTCGAGAGCTTCTTTCACTGCCAAAAAGTTTTCTTTAAACAGCCTTATGGATTTGTACTTATAGGACCATCTAGTTTCACAGAATAAAGGAATATTAGGTATCAGTTTTCTCCGTAATACACTTTCTCTGAAAAATCTGATAACTTGTGAGACCCATCCCCCCCCCCCACCAAAGCTGGAAAGCGTGCCAACCGGGGGATGGCTCAAAACAAGTCGAGCGATGGGATCACGGGTGGCAGTTGGAGGGTCAAAATAACACTCGGCAGCTGAGCAAAACTGATTTATTACCAAAAACAAAAAAGAAATTAATCAGACTTGGCAGAAGGCCACAACAAAAAATCGCACTTAAATAAATAACAATAAACACTAAAATTAACAAGATAACAAACGCTATAAATACCACAAACTCTACAAATACCAAAATTTAACAATTAACAAACTGTATGGCCTATCAGCAGCCTAGCTTGAGACACCCAAACGTAAGACAAATTTATTAAAGATTTAAAAATGAACATTTAGAAACAAATTTAGATAACCCCAAATAAACCCGGCAATTTAGCCCGCATCCCCTTGATTCCCCCGGGCCAGGGAGTAAGCCGGAATCCCTGGGCAGCTCCGAATTAGAAGTTACGTCAAAGCACAATAATCCCCTTTTGGTGAAAGTTTAAAAATTAAATAATTTAAAAGAAAATATAACACGGTACCGTTCTAGTAAAAATTCACTTCCAAACACCCCTAATACACAACAAAAATATACATAACAATCACTAGGCCTAAACATAACAATAAATAATAACAGAACTTAACCATAGGGACCTAACAAATATAAACTCTACAAAATATAACAACCAAATAAACTAATTAACCTAAATAACAATAAATATAATAAATATTAACATCCAAAAAAATTTTGTGTATTTTAAAGCTTTTCTTTTTTTTCTTTTAAAAAAAAAATATAAGTCCCCATGGCTGTTTCATCAATCACTTTGTCCCAGTTTTTAGGCCTAGGCCACATAAAGTTCCACAAATATGTTTTTTTTTCTTCTTTCATTTTGCACCTTTTTTTTCTTTTTAAATTAACCCCCCCCCAGCTCAGCCGCCGGGAAAACAAGATGGAAAACACTGACCTGAGGACAGGAGACTCATACCACAAAGATGTAGAGCGGGTAGCGGGCGCCTCCAGGCTCCAACATGGTCCTCAGGCCAGGCTAGCAGTGTAGATGGTAGACAATCCCCGGACGGCAGGCTGAGGGCTGAACGTCCCACTCAAGGACCCTGGACTGGAAGGCCAAACACAGCAATTAAAAATAGTCCAGCCACAACAACAAAATATTACACCTAACCACTAAATATAAGGGTGCATGATTTAACAAAACTGGACATGATTGGCTCACACTAGAAACATAAAAGATCAATTTTTAGACTATGAATAATTATGTTGGAAACTAGATTTAAAACCAATTTACAAATTTAACAAATTATAAAAGACGTAATTACGTATATGGAACTAAAAATGACAAATTGAAAACTAGGCTATGGATACATGAGCAATAGGTTAAAACCTGAAAATCAAAGGGTACAGCTAGGCTAGGTTATTGGCAAAGAACAAAAAATATGGTAAATCGGTAACTACAACTGTAAAAAGGCTCAACAAAACATTATACAGAACTACTATTGACAATAAAGGCAGATATAAAAAGCATTAACGGTAATTAACGGTAAAAAGTAACATGGAGCCCATGGCTCAAACCTAGGTTAACAAAACTAGACAAAGAAAATACAAATTTAACAAAACCCTGAAAACACAACTAAGCCCGATTAATATTTTCAATGAAACAAAAGTATTTTCACCAAAAGGGTGATTAGATATTAAAACTTACAGAATGAACACTTACGTTTTAGAGCTTCTAGCCTATCATCACGGAATTCTGCAGGCAGCACAAGACAACTAAACAGCCAGGCCAACCTGACCGAAGCTGCTTGAACACGGAACGAAACGGAACTGGGCCAACGGCAACCAAAGTACGTGAAACGCAGGGCAAAAGCGAATCTCAGGCAGCCCGAGAGACTACGATGAAAAAAAGAAATGTACCAGTCTAAAGACCAGGTACAACCTCCCTCTGCAAAACTCAACACACCCAGGCAGGGGAGAAAACTCGGTACCTCAGGGAACCAAACAGATGACGAAGAAGACCTCCGAAGAGTGGTGCTCCAAGGACGCCTAAGAGAACCTAAGAGGGGAAACCCCTCGAACAGGGAGCAAACTACCCTGACTGTCGGGCCCGACAAGAAAAGAGAGAGAGACTCTCTCAGAACAGCCCCCTAGAAGACCACCTCTTCAGACCACCTCTTCAGAATCTTCTTCTGCATCTCCCACAGCAAAAGCTGCATCATCTTTTAATCCACCTCTTTCAAGGAGCTCAAGCTTATCTGGATAGACCATAGCATTTTTTATTGCACTTGGATCCTTTCTAGACCATTTTGCCACTTCTTCATCCATTTTTGAAACTTTTGATGGGTTCATGGCCCAAAGGCATCCTTTCCTTTGTGAACCATTTGGTCCTGAGCCAGGAGGTTTTTCTTCATATCAACACTTGTTGATGCGATGGTAGGAACCGTATTAAGATGAACTTCCTTCAGTTGAAAAATAGTCTGATTAACACTTTCCTTGATCTCACTTTTTCCTTCTCTTGCACGGTTACGTCTCAGCATTCTTTTCATAGAGCCTTATACCATCCTGTGTCTCTTCCTCAATCCGGTGATCGTCCACTTTCTTCCCTCGATGTGGGTCTCATCAAAAAAAGGATCTTCCCAAAAAAGGCAAGTCTACCGTAAACCTGGTTATTCCTACTCATGTCTCATCGCTATGGCATTAAAAAATTCTAAGAAAGGGAGTCTTCCAGTTTCAGAAATGTATAGTTTTATGTGCCATCATTTCCCGTATTTTAAAACAGCGCCTAATGATTGGAAACATTCTGTAAGACACAATCTGTCTTTTAATAAGTGTTTTGAAAAAATTGAAAAACCTCCTGGCCCAGGACCAAATGGTTCACAAAGGAAAGGATGCCTTTGGGCCATGAACCCATCAAAAGTTTCAAAAATGGATGAAGAAGTGGCAAAATGGTCTAGAAAGGATCCAAGTGCAATAAAAAATGCTATGGTCTATCCAGATAAGCTTGAGCTCCTTGAAAGAGGTGAATTAAAAGATGATGCAGCTTTTGCTGTGGGAGATGCAGAAGAAGATTCTGAAGAGATCAAGATGAATCGCCCTCAGAGTCAGTATAGCAGGCGGAGCAATTGAGACCCATCCCCCCCCCACCAAAGCTGGAAAGCGTGCCAACTGGGGGATGGCTCAACAAAACATTATACAGAACTACTATTAATTATAAAGCCAGATATAAAAAGTACTTAATGCTAAAAATGTAACATTGAGCACGTGGCTCGAACCTAGGTTAACAAATAGACAAAGCATATAAATTGAACAAAACCCTGAAAACCCAAGTAAGCCCGCAGATTATTATTATCCTTCAAACAAAAGTATTTTCACCAAAAGGGTGAGTAGAAATTAGAAATTACCAAAGAACACTTACGTTAAAAGAGTCTCTAGCCGTGCATGGTTAGTCGATCGGCGTAGAACAATCCAGAAGAAAGACGGCCAACCTGACAGACCAGAGCTGGAACACGGAACGAACGAATCCGAGCCAACGGCCCCCAAAGTAAGCGAATCGCCGGGCACGAGCGGTCTCAGGCAGCCCGGCAGACCACGACAAAAAAAAGAAATGTACCGGTCAAACGACCCGGTACAACCTCCCTCTGCAAAACCTCAACACACCCTGGCAGGGGAGAAAACTCGGTACCTCAGGGAACCAAACAGAAGAAGAAGAAGCCTCCAAAGAGTGGTGCTCCAAGGACGCCAAAGAGAATCTAAGAGGGGAAACCCCTCGAACAGGGAGCGAACTACCCTGACTGTCGGGCCCGACAAGAAAAGAGAGAAAGAGACTCTCTCAGAATAGCCACCTAGGGCGCAGATGTGATCAATCTCTTTGCCCCAAGAAACCCCCAGGAACACCAACTCCTGGATCAACCGTTCCCCGGAAGGCCTTAAGCTGGGACACATGGGCTTTCCTGAACACCCCGCCTGACTGGGGATCAACCAGCAGAGCAGTCACCGGTGACAAAAACCTGTCGATGCGGTGGGGACCAGACCACCGATAGCACAACTTTGCAGCTCTTCGTTCGGCGGCCGAACTGACCAGGTGAGCCTGACAAAGAACTAGATCTCCAACCTGGAATGGGTTAGGAGTACGACCCTTATCATACCTCCTCCTTACTCTCTCTCTAGCACGTAGCAGGTTGCGCCGAGCAGCCCGCCACGTGGACACTACGTCAGTGGCACCTGGCGTAGGTAGAAGATCCTCTAGCCTCCACAAGTTGGACAAAGGGTTGTTAGGAGGGTAGCCATGTAGAATTTCGAAGGGAGTGGCATTGTGACTCTCATGCTTGGAAGAGTTAAAAGCAAGCTGGAGCCAAGAGAGACTCTCATCCCAGGTGTTCTGCTTCTCAGCATGGAAAGTAATAAGGGCAGACCGAAGATTGCGGTTGAACCGCTCTGCATGAGAAGGCTGTTGGTAATAAGGAGAGGTAGTCACATGCCTGATACCATTGCCAAAACAGAACCTACGAAACTCGTGTGAGGTAAACTGGCTTCCGTTGTCGGACACAAGAGTAGAAGGCACACCAAAGTGCTGGAAGAGTTGGGACTGGAGAGCACGGATGGTGAGCTTAGCCGTAGCACTCCGAAGTGGGAAAAGCCAAACGAACTTCGAGAAAGCATCCACACAAACAAGTAGGTAGGAGCTACCTGACTTGCTACGGGGAAAAGGACCCACGTAGTCGATGAACACCTTCTCAAAAGGACGCTCGGCAACTTCAGAAGATAACAACCCTAACTTTGCATTCTGACTAGGCTTGCTGAGAGAGCACAGGTGACAAGCCCGCACTCTGCCAGCAACATCCCGGGTCATGCCCTTCCAGATGAAACACCTACGAATCTTAGCGATGGTCTTATGAATGCCAAGATGACCGCCCACAAGAGAAGAGTGATAATACTGAAAGACCATCGGTACTAGATGACTAGGCAGCACTACACGGGGTTCACCCCTGTGTCGAGGACGGCAACAGAGTACCCCTTTGGACAGAAAATAGGGAGGGTGGGCACCTCCCTCTTGAAGCTCACCTAAGATGACTGACAGCTCAGGATCTTTCTGCTGATGGGACAGTAGGTCGTCAAAAGCCAGAGGAAAATCCAGAAGAACAGCACCACACTGAGCAACAGCCTCAGTCGGTGGATCACTGGGTTCGTGATACATGCGGGAAAGAGCATCCGCGATGACATTCTGGGTACCCCTAAGATGTTGGACTCGGAACTTAAAAGCAGAAATCTTGACCACCCAGCGACCAATTTTCCCAAGCTGTCTGGGATGGGCAAGAAGCCAAGATAGTGCCTGATTGTCAGTCTCCAGCAAGAACTCAGCGTGTTCCAAGAAACGCCGAAACTTGTCCGTACCAAAGACAACAGCCAGACACTCTAACTCATAGATGGAAGAAGCTTTCTTTTCCTGGTGAGACAACCTTCTCGAAGCAAAAGCGATGGGCTGCCTGACCCCATCAAACTCCTGAGAAAGAACAGCAGCAATGGCGGAGGAGGAGGCATTAGTATGAAGAATGAATTCTCTGCTGAAATCAGGCATACGCAGGACAGGAGGTTGCATGATAGCCTCCTTGAGAGCATCAAAGGCCGTCTGCTGAGCTTGGCCCCACACAAAAGGGACACCTTTATTTCGCAGCTCGTTCAACGGGGCAGCAAGCTCGGCCACGTTAGGGATGAAGCGACGGTAAAAATTCACCATCCCCACAAAACGGGCAATCCCCTTGGCATCTCTGGGAGGAGGAAAATCCCGAATGCCCTGGGTCCTCGCAGGATCAATGCAGACGCCTCGAGAAGAAATAAGATGACCCAGAAAATAAATCTCAGGACGAGCAAAAGTGACTTTCTCTGGATTGACGGTAAGGCCAGCTGATTTAAGGCGACTAAGAACTTCCTCCAGATGTTGCATGTGTTCCCCGAAAGTCTCACTGTAGACAAGAAGGTCGTCCAGGTAATTGAAAACAAACTTGAATTTCACATCATGGAAGATGGAATCAAGCAGACGAGTGAGAGTCTGGGCACCCAAAGCAAGACCCATAGGAACCCTAGTGAACTGATAGAGATTCCAGGGAACACAGAAGCTAGTCATAGGCCGTGATTCCTTCTTCAATGGAATCTGATGGTAGGCCTGGTTCAAATCAAAAACACTGAAAAACAGCCTTACCGAACAATTCGAACGCATAATGCAAATCAGGCAGAGGTAGCGACCTTAGCGTTGAGCCTCCGATTATACATCACAAGCCTAGATTTACCATTAGGCTTGGGCACAAGAAAAGCTGGACTGGCATAAGCGGAACGAGACGGTTCAATCACACCCTTGCTCAGAAGATCTTCAATCATAGCCCTCATAACCTCCATCTTTGGGGGAGCAAGTTTGTACGGATGACTTCTAACAGGCTGAGAATCGGTGAGGTGGATCTCATACTCCAGAAGAGAAGTGACCCCAAGCTCAGGCGTAAGCACATCAGGAAACCGCAAACACAGCCTCCTAATGGCCTCCGCCTGCTCAGGGGGGAGATGACCAACTGGATCCACCTTGGGTTGTTTGGGCTCACAACCCACCTCTCTGACCGCAGGAGGGCAGTCAGAATCACCTACTAGAGGCATTAAAACTCGCCGATTGAACTTGAAAAACATCTGGCGCTTCTGGAGGTCAAGCACCATACCACTCTTAGTAATAAAGTCTGCCCCTATGATACAAGAAACCGCCAGGTCCTTGGCAACAAGAAAACCCAACCTCCAGGAAAATCCTTCGATCTTAAAGTGTAATGACGCCTTCAGAAGAATAGGTAAAGGAGTTTGGGATGCCGTCCAGCAAGTAACAGAAGAAGGCTCGGTGTGCCTGACAAGTCCTAAGGCGTCAAGGGACTCAAAGAGAGAAAGGCTGATGATACTGCATGCCGAACCAGAATCAAGAAGGGCTCGACACACCGTACCACCAAAAGATACAACAACGCCAGGACACACCGAGGTGACCGCCCTAGGTCCCAGGGAAGCCATGCCAGCAAGGCCCGAACAATCCCCGCCACTCCTGCTATGGGCACGTGTCAGAGGCAAATGGCCACGGTCACTCGCAACAACGCGGGGAGCTACTGTGGAGGCAACCCCCGCGCTGAGCGTTTCCCGCCCCACGACCTCGAGCACGTGGACAGTCACGACGAATGTGACCAGGCTGGCCACAAGCAAAACACACAACAGGAGGCCGAAAACCACGACCTCCCACTGGCTGACTCACACCTAAAGACATAGCCGGTCGACGGGTGGGGAGAGCATGATGACTCTCATGATCCCTCCCTTGCTGGTCGGAGAACTGCACGCTGCGCGAAACAATGCACAGCTGATGCAGCTCCCGAAAAGACGAAGGAACACCAACAAAAACTAATCTGCACCGTTCTTCAGGAGAAATGCCATCCAGGATGACACGAACGGTGTCAGCTTCAGAAATTGTGAGGCGCAACGCTTGACGAGCTTCCTTGATCGACGAGACATAGGCTGCCAGAGACTCGCCCCTACCCTGCGACCGATAAAATCTGTCCATGACCATTCTCTCCCTGAGTCGAATGGGAAGAAACGACGACAGTAACTCTCGATGGAACGAGTCCACGGAGGCATCACTGGCCAAGACAGAACTCAGCAACTCCCCAACAGGACCTCTGCAATTAGGGAAAATCAGACGAAGCAAGTCCCCAGCCTGCATGCCGGGCATCTCACTAAGTCTGAGAAAGGCCACTAGAAACTTCAGAAGTTCCTCAGGATCCATCCCATCGATCACCGGGAGATTCTGGATCATGGGCGTGAGAGGGTTAGGTAGCTTGTGGTAGCTCAGCTGCAGAAGCGAAGGTGAACACAAAGGAGCCGAAGCCGAAGGAACGGCAGCCGGAGCCGAACCACAAGCGACCTCAACAGAAACGCCTGCAGGCTCAGAAGGAGCCTCAGGCACAGTGAGAGCCGTTGCCTCAGCCTGCGGCCTCGACACCTTAGGCGACAGCGAGAAATTAGGCCGCTGACCCAGACCCGTAGGAGTCGTGGAACCGGAGAGTGCCTGAAAAATCTCCTCAAGCCTAGACACACTCTCCAAGATCCACGCCCTATCCGACGGTTCCAACCCCGGTGCCCGGTTGACCATCCGTAAGCGGGCAAGCAGGTGCCCCAAACGTGCAAGACGGCAGGTCCGGTCACGGCCTACTGGAGGCTCCAACTGCAAATCTTCCAAAACCCCTTCCCAATCTTCCACCTTACGTTTACAAACCAACAACTCATCACCAACCTCCAGTAGATCAGACCAATCCACCGCCGTACCCGCGGACAACTGCTCCCGCAGCAACCTCCGGAGATTCAAAACATCACCCTCCGGAGTCACCCCACGCGACCTCAACTCAAAAATCAATTCCTCCTTCACTAGGAGCGAAAAATTCTGCAGATAGGCCATCTCGAACGCAACAAATCTCAACAGTACACAAAAAACGACAACTCCAGGGTCCAAGACGAACAAAACCCTCAGACTACCGAGCCACTGCCGACCACTCAAATCCACCCATGAAACCCATTCAACAAAGTAACCAAGCGGATTGCCTAGTTTTTTTTTTTTTCTAGGCAAGCACGCTCTGCTACAATTGAGACCCATCCCCCCCCCACCAAAGCTGGAAAGCGTGCCAACTGGGGGATGGCTCAATAAAACATTATACAGAACTACTATTAATTATAAAGCCAGATATAAAAAGCACTTAATGCTAAAAAGGTAACATTGAGCACGTGGCTCGAACCTAGGTTAACAAATAGACAAAGAATATAAATTGAACAAAACCCTGAAAACCCAAGTAAGCCCGCAGATTATTATTATCCTTGAAACAAAAGTATTTTCACCAAAAGGGTGATTAGAAATTAGAAATTACCAAAGAACACTTACGTTAAAGGAGTCTCTAGCCGTGCATGGTTAGTCGATCGGCGTAGAACAATCCAGAAGAAAGACGGCCAACCTGACAGACCAGAGCTGGAACACGGAACGAACGAATCCGAGCCAGCGGCCCCCAAAGTAAGCGAATCGCCGGGCACGAGCGGTCTCAGGCAGCCCGGCAGACCACGACGAAAAAAAAAACGAAATGTACCGGTCAAACGACCCGGTACAACCTGCGCGGGTAACCCCCCTTTAACGTAAGTGCCAGGAGGTTTTTCAATTTTTTCAAAACACTTATTAAAAGACAGATTGTGTCTTACAGAATGTTTCCAATCATTAGGCGCTGTTTTAAAATACGGGAAATGATGGCACATAAAACTATACATTTCTGAAACTGGAAGACTCCCTTTCTTAGAATTTTTTAATGCCATAGCGATGAGACATGAGTAGGAATAACCAGGTTTAGAGTAGACTTGCCTTTTTTGGGAAGATCCTTTTTTTGATGAGACCCACATCGACGAAGAAAGTGGACGATCACCGGATTGAGGAAGAGACACAGGATGGTATAAGGCTCTATGAAAAGAATGCTGAGACGTAACGGTGCAAGAGAAGGAAAAGTGAGACCAAGGAAAGTGTTAATCAAACTACTTTTCCACTGAAGGAAGTTCATCACAACACGGTTACTACCATCGCATCAAGAAGTGTTGATATTAAGAAAAACCTCCTGGCTCAGGACCAAATGGTTCACAAAGGAAAGGATGCCTTTGGGCCATGAACCCATCAAAAGTTTCAAAAATGGATGAAGAAGTGGCAAAATGGTCTAGAAAGGATCCAAGTGCAATAAAAAATGCTATGGTCTATCCAGATAAGCTTGAGCTCCTTGAAAGAGGTGAATTAAAAGATGATGCAGCTTTTGCTGTGGGAGATGCAGAAGAAGATTCTAAAGAGACCACCTCTTCAGAATCTTCTTCTGCATCTCCCACAGCAAAAGCTGCATCATCTTTTAATTCACCTCTTTCAAGGAGCTCAAGCTTATCTGGATAGACCATAGCATTTTTTATTGCACTTGGATCCTTTATAGACCATTTTGCCACTTCTTCATCCATTTTTGAAACTTTTGATGGGTTCATGGCCCAAAGGCATCCTTTCCTTTGTGAACCATTTGGTCCTGAGCCAGGAGGTTTTTCTTCATATCAACACTTGTTGATGGGATGGTAGTAACCGTATTAAGATGAACTTCCTTCAGTTGAAAAGTAGTCTGATTAACACTTTCCTTGGTCTCACTTTTTCCTTCTCTTGCACGGTTACGTCTCAGCATTCTTTTCATAGAGCCTTATACCATCCTGTGTTTCTTCCTCAATCCGGTTATCGTCCACTTTCTTCCCTCAATGTGGGTCTCATCAAAAAAAGGATCTTCTCAAAAAAGGCAAGTCTACCGTAAACCTGGTTATTCCTACTCATGTCTCATCGCTATGGCATTAAAAAATTCTAAGAAAGGGAGTCTTCCAGTTTCAGAAATTTATAGTTTTATGTGCTATCATTTCCCGTATTTTAAAACAGCGCCTAATGATTGGAAACATTCTATAAGACACAATCTGTCTTTTAATAAGTGTTTTGAAAAAATTGAAAAACCTCCTGGCCCAGGACCAAATGGTTCACAAAGGAAAGGATGCCTTTGGGCCATGAACCCATCAAAAGTTTCAAAAATGGATGAAGAAGTGGCAAAATGGTCTAGAAAGGATCCAAGTGCAATAAAAAATGCTATGGTCTATCCAGATAAGCTTGAGCTCCTTGAAAGAGGTGAATTAAAAGATGATGCAGCTTTTGCTGTGGGAGATGCAGAAGAAGATTCTGAAGAGATCAAGATGAATCGCCCTCAGAGTCAGTATAGCAGGCGGAGCAATTGAGACCCATCCCCCCCCCACCAAAGCTGGAAAGCGTGCCAACTGGGGGATGGCTCAACAAAACATTATACAGAACTACTATTAATTATAAAGCCAGATATAAAAAGCACTTAATGCTAAAAATGTAACATTGAGCACGTGGCTCGAACCTAGGTTAACAAATAGACAAAGAATATAAATTGAACAAAACCCTGAAAACCCAAGTAAGCCCGCAGATTATTATTATCCTTGAAACAAAAGTATTTTCACCAAAAGGGTGATTAGAAATTATAAATTACCAAAGAACACTTACGTTAAAGGAGTCTCTAGCCGTGCATGGTTAGTCGATCGGCGTAGAACAATCCAGAAGAAAGACGGCCAACCTGACAGACCAGAGCTGGAACACGGAACGAACGAATCCGAGCCAGCGGCCCCCAAAGTAAGCGAATCGCCGGGCACGAGCGGTCTCAGGCAGCCCGGCAGACCACGACGAAAAAAAAACGAAATGTACCGGTCAAACGACCCGGTACAGCAGTTTTTCAGAAATGTAAAATCAATGCCGCATTATCAGACTCTTCCAATGATGCCTCCACCAAATCCTCAACTACAATCCACTGTAGTGATGTCTTCTTCCAATCTAAGATCCAATCCAATTTCTAAGATAGCGATCAGTGCATACAATACAATACAATCTTTATTATATATTCTTAGAGAATAGTACATGCGTCAATAAAGAAAATATATCATTCATTAAAATATGTTGGTTTAGTTGTCATATTGAGAGTTAAAAAGTCATACATTGTTGGTCAGCCATAAAATTCTTTGAGGCAGTAAAAGGGATGTTCCTGAAGCCAGAGCTTCAGTTGACGTCGAAACTGCGGTAGTTCTGTCTTCTTCAGCTCTTCTGGAAGGGCGTTCCACAGCTTTGCCCCTGCATATGTCGGCTTTTTCTCTGTAGAGGTGAGGTGGTGTATAGGGAGGCTATAGTTTGAGGCATGTCGAGTGTTGTAGTTGCGGTGTTGTGTACCAGTTGTCATTAGTTCAGGAGATTTGACGCGTATGTGAGTGACAGTCTCTAGGATGTATAGGTTGACTACAGTGAGAATTTTTAACTGTTTAAATGCTTGCCTGCAGGATTCTCTTGTGTGTAGATTAGCAAGGATTCGAATGGCTCTCTTTTGATGGATAAGGACCCGCTGCAGATTGCCAGCTGTAGTGCCTCCCCAGACAGCAATTCCATACCTTAGGTGTGACTCATAAAGGGCGTAGTAAGCAGTTTTGGCTGTTACTATGTCACTGATGCGTTTCATGCTGCGGATGACATATAGTCCTGCACTGAGTTTTTTGCAGAGAGAGTCTATATCCAAGGTCCATGACAAGGAATCATCAATTATTACCCCAAGATATTTTGAGTCGGTACTCTCCTCCAGTTCTGGCAGTCTTCCAGTGGTGTCCTTATGTCTTCCTAGGATTAGCTGCTTTGTTTTCCTTTCATTAACAACCAGGTCATTACCATGACAGTATTGCACTGCCATGTTAACAGCTGTGTAAGTGGCTATTTCAAGTTCTTCTTCCTGTTTTGTCCCTAATAGGAGCACTGTGTCATCGGCATACATGAGAGTGCCACTGAAATGTTGCATGTACTTGGGGAGGTCATTGGTATATAAAATGAAAAGGACCGGTCCGAGTACGGAACCTTGGGGCACTCCTCGGGTGACAGATTGCAGTCCTGACGTTGTTTGTCGTGTCAAACCTTTAGTGGTGTATTTAACCTCGGTCATTTGCCTTCGTCCAGTGAGGTAACTTTTAAACCACTTGAGTGATTGTCCTCGTATTCCAAGAGTAGCTAATTTTGACAGTAGATGGTCATGGCTAATACTGTCAAAAGCTTTACTAAAGTCAAGCAAGATGGCGGTAGAAGTGTTTCCTTCTTCCAGTTGATCGGCTAAAAATTCTACTAAGCTAATCAACGCTGTTGTTGTTAATCTACCAGGCAGGAAGCCATGCTGTTGGGATGTCAGTAGCTGATTAGTAGATAGGTGTTGCAAGAGTCTGGTTAGCACAACTTTTTCAATTACTTTAGCGAAGGTAGGTATTAGTGATATTGGGCGGTAGTTGGCTGCTTGAGTAGTGAGTCCCTGTTTGTATTTTGGATAAACTTTAGCAGTTTTTAATGCTGATGGGAATATTCCTGAATTGAATGATTTGTTGATAATTTCAGTTAGGGGGCCAATCAGTTCTTCTCTGCAAGTATTCAAAAGTTTTGAGGAGATATTGTCATAGCCAGAGGAAGTTTTTGCCTTAAGGGATTGGATGAGTTTTGATATTTTTTGTCTATTTGTTGGCTGTAGTACTAAGGTTGTAGTTTCTGGATTTTCCTCTGTTAATATCATTTGTTCACAAATCTGTCCATTTTATTGTGTTGTTTCATGAACAATATTTATAAAAAAAGTGTTAAGATGGTGTGCAATTAGTCTTGGGTCTTGGATGTGTTCGCCATTAGTGTCAAGGGTTTAGGGTAGTGTCTTTTCTTCTCTTGAGTCCCTCTCAGAATTTATGATCCGCCATAGAGCTTTTGACTTGTTATTAGCTTTTGCTACTGTATCAATGTGTTCTTGCCGCCTTAGGTGCTTCAGCCAAAGATCGTACTCTTTCTTGAGCTGCGTTGCGGTTCTTTTGTCGTTTTCACTTCCCGTAGTGTTGTATAGATCTTGGGCTGCGAGGAAACGTCTCTTTAGCTGCATTGCTTTTGGGTCAGTTAGAGTATATCTGTGCTTTTTGTTTGTTTGTCGAGTTAAGGGACATGTAAGATCAATTGCGTGTGAAAGAATCCTGTTAAGGTTATTATAGGATTCCTCTATATCATTTGAGTTGTGAACTACTGCCCAGTCTTGCTGGCTGAGAAAATGATTTAATTTGAGTAGATTCTTATTACTCATGTTTCTTTGCTCAGTAGTGAGAAGAGCAGATAATTTAGTTTTCCAATTTATGGTGCAGAGTTGCCCAGTGTGATCCGATATTGCTGTATTTATTACTTTCACGTTGAGGTCTTCAAGCTGAATGTTAGTGCAAACACAGTCAATTGAAGTTAATGAGGTTGGTGTTATTCTTGTTGGTGGGAGGTCAAGTCTCTGTATATTGTGACCACTTAGAATATCCCTCATTAGTATATAGTCGTTCTTTTTTTCTAGGCTATCAATGTTAACGTCCCCCATAATGATTACAGATTTATCAGTAGGAATACTTTCCAAGACTTGTGAAATTATTTCTAAGCTCACTTCAGTATTTCCTTTATTTCTGTAGACTCCAACAGCGTAGAGGCAGGACTTTCCAAGTTTTACTTTTATAACTGCTACCTCACAGACCAGTTCTTCACAAAAATTATATGTGTCGAGTATTTCAACATTGTTTTTTAAATAGTCTTTAGCAAAAATTGCAACGCCTCCCTTAAGGTGGTGTTCCCTAGAGTATTCAGCAGTTATCCTATCAGTCTGGTATTTCTCATTGTCTCCTTCTTTTGCCCGTGTTCAGTTAGAATTATAAGATCAGGCTGTAAACTGTCTAAGAGGGTATTGAGGCGCTCGATTTTATTGGAGACCCTGTCGGTATTCTGGTGTAATATGGAGATTGTATCACTTGTTTTTTGTTGGGTCAGTAGCGTTTTTCTTTTCGGTCTGGCAGCTCTAAAAAAGACATAGTGCCTATGTTCTTGTTGAAAAAGGCTTTATATGTTTCACCAGGCAGCAACTGTTTTGCGGTGCAGGGTGGGCCTTTTTGTACTTTAAAAGTATTTTCAATTTAGGGTTGTTTCCTGGCAGTTTCAGTTGTGGCTAGTTCTTTTCTGATGGTTTTCTGGGTGTGCTGGGGGTTTATAGTAGGGCTTATTTTACTTTTAGCAATCTGAAGGGAGACACTAAATAGGTTTCTCTTTTTGTTGCTATCAATGTTGCGGGAGATACTTTTATTATGAGGTTTAGTGTTATATCTTAGTCTCGGTGAGGTACAAGGGAATACTGACGGATGATCCGTTGATTACCATTTTGGGAACAGTTTTACCCAAAGATCGTCTATTCATCGATAATTTAAAAATAATTAAGGTTCAGTTAACCCTTTCTATTGTTACAACTTCTTTCTTAATGTTTACAAAGTGGCACGCAGAATTCGGGCGAGTTGCTAAACCAAGTTATTTGGTCACGCATCCCAAAGTTGTCATGAAAGAGAATTTAGAATTGGGAGTATATGATAGCAGTTGCTTGCTTCAATAAGGTAAACATTTTGAAATGTCCCAAGTTTTAAATAAACTTGGGATTGTGCCAGAAAGAAATTGTGTTGAAGTGATGAAAAAATTAACCTTTGCGAATCAAGAAAGCTCAAAAAGCGGTAGTAGATGGGCTGGAAAAAATGTTGCCAGAAGCAGATAGCAGCAAAAAACACCTGGAAGAATTATATGATCAAGAAGACCCAGACAACCCTGTATATGGTGCAGGCATGCATTAAAGTGAGTGTAATATATTTTTTACTATTACTAAGCTTAATAAAACTTTAATTTGCGTTTCTTGGGAAACTGATGTATGTATGTATGTATATCTTTGTGTGTGTGGATCAGTTAAATATTATTGTATTTACTCTTTTTTTTCATAGAATATATTAAAAAATTAAACAAATGTTTTATTTCATTTTCTGTGTCTGTTTGCAAATGTCTTGCCACCAGTGTATAATTACATAATTTAATTCGTGTGATTTGATCCCAACACAGGTTACCTAGGGGATCCCTATTTTACTTTGCCTTAAGGCTAAACAGTACACAAAAAGTGTTGTTTTTAGCCCAATAGATAGCAGCACTGTCGGGGCCAAATTACTCCTACTAATTACTCATTTATTTTTCATCCGATTTGAATAAATAAAACTGTTTTGTAATCAGTATAAAGTTGTAAAAGGAGCTATGCATCCCAATTTTCGAAAACATTACTAATTACATTTTAACAGTTAATAACTTTTGTAATAAGTCAAAATTTTACTAAAATAGGTAGTCAATTGTAGAGTAAAATTTTTTAAATAATTTTCAAGTTTATTTCAAACAAATCGGTTGAACGGTTTTGTCAGAAACGCGTTTTTAGTTCCAACGTCGTGTACGTGTGTTCACTCGTTGAGCAGCTGCCGGACAAACGCACACACCGACGCACCGCCTTCTCTCTCTCTCTCTCTCTCTCTCTCTCTCTCTCTCTCTCTCTCTCTCTCTCTCTCTCTCTCTCTCTCTCTCTCTCTCTCTCTCTCTCTCTCTCTCTCTCTCTCTCTCTCTCTCTCTCTCTCGCACACGCTCTCTCTGTCTCTTTCTCCCTCAATCCTCACAGGCACAGTACATACAACTCCTCGCGGCTCGTAGCTCCCACACAGCACACAGCCAATGACGTGTCAGTGAGCACATCCTGGGTATTGTTGTGGGAGTGATCGACAAAGTTAGCCATACGTATATATTTTTGTGCGTTAATCAGCAATAATTTGTCCAACAATTTAACGATATTTGTACTGTGACGAAAACGAACAAATAAAGAACTGTAATTCAAATTATGGTGACCTTAATAGCTGTTGATGTAAACCTATTTCTGTAGCCAATTTCCTGTAACTTTTGTTAATTTAATTATAAGGTGTGTTACACGTTTTTAATCTGTCTATTTAATGTAGTGTGTTATTACAACTGTCTACACGGAATTTATATTTCATAATAACCAAGTAGGAGGAACAGTAAAAAACAATACATGTAATGTTTTTCAATAATATGTATTTGTAATATGTCTTTATTTACAAATAAAATCCGAAAATGGGATTGATGGTTCCCTAATAGCCACACTTCTGCAAGTTCTAGGATCAATTATCTCTGGCAACAAGGCGTAATGATAGAAATAATACAACTTCTTTTCCATTTTCTCAACCCAAAACCGCTGATCCCTCTCTATTTGTTAAATATGCACGTCCTTTTTTTGTCCAAAGAACAAAATAGCAACTTTTCTTGTCGGCTACATGGAGTTGACCTTGGATCTGAAAAATCATCAACAGATTAACTTAGGAGATTTCACACATTGCTATTATTCAGTACAATGTAGGGGTTTACGGTTGAGAATCGTTTTTGGGTGTAAGCCTACAATGTTTTCATGTAACATAATTAGAACCTTCAACTTTTGTATACTACTATTTTTAAATATTTAGGCTATATGATATTTTCAAACTAAGCATCGTAATATTTATGAAGTTTTAATTTGGACTCTTTTAAACTCAATTAAAAAAATATGTTTCAAAACTATTTAATTGTACTCTTAGTAGGATACTAAATAAATTAAAATAGTAACAGTATCTTTATAAAATTTAATCTCGGCATTATTAAAATGTAGAACACTACTTCTGCAAAATTACAAATACCAAATCATCTATGGTTACCTATGCTGAATACCTATGGTTGGTTACCTGGTAATAGTAATTGTGGTATCGTTTAAGATGTACGTTTCCACAATGTTGTTTCTTCAAGCAAAATGATTTTACTTCTTTTAGGGCTTCGCTGATGGTCAGGTTTTCCGCAGTCTTTGGACATTTCACCTCTATTAAATAATCACTTCCGACCAGTCCGTCTGGTGAAGCCGCCAAGAAATTATGTTGTTTGTCAACAAACAGACCACAAGGCTGAACTTGAATGTTGTACATTTGTTCAAACGCGTTTATGGCAGATGATTCGTGGAGCTGTCCATACAACATGGCATTGGTTGAAACATTACTGTATAGTAAGCGTTTGACGACCTGCGCCCATTTTGACTTCGGTAATCTTTTACAAATTAAACCGAAGTTTGATGCGGTAACCCGTAACTTCCTCTCTTCTAGCCACCAGTTGTTTTCACTTTGTCCACGTGTTTCCTTTTCGAGGTTATTCTTTTCCTCTTGAGAAAGGGCCAAAGATCTCAATAAGTTTTCCTTTTCTTCTTCCATTTCTGCGTCATCTATGTCAATTTTTTGGCACAATGGTCCATAGTCCTTCAAACCTTTAGTTATTTGCCTTCCCATTTCCTTAAATGTCTTGTTATTCTTAAATCTTTTCAATAAAGAATTCCTACACGATAAATCCTTTTCACACGACTCAAGCAAGTTCTTTTTACTAGAAGGGCTGGAATCTTTTTCATTGCACTCTTCATTGTTTGATAGTGCCACGTTGGGCCAAACTGGAAGTCTAGTGCGGCAGCGTTTGTCCTGTAATTGAACGACCCTCTCTTCCCTCTGTTGACTTGCTTTCCACCACAAAACTTAGCAACAACGGACATGTAGTTCTCTGCTAAGTTGCTTGTTTGATTATGCCACAACGTGGACGCTTTTAGGAGGAGAGGTTTTAGAGCAATCTCTATTTTCTTCAGAACATTTAGGGTTGGACCTTCAATCACGTTTCCGGTGCCAATTTCTTTACAGAAGTATGCCTTACAATTTTTATGGTAGCCCAATACATGAAACGGACCGTTTCTCATGTCTGTTTTTAGATTATCAATTTTTTTCTCTAAGGCGTAATGTGTTATCGTTCCTCGCACTGCAGCATTTAGTCTTTTTATATTTGTTGGGTTTAAGACTCGTTTTTCATCATTCCCCTCCTCTCTCATTCTGTAAAGTCTTTTGGTGTAATTTTGTATCATGTGGTTGCTACACTCTATCTTCTTCACATACCGCCTATATGGCACCATTTCAATTATCTTTGTGTGGACGCTGGAATTTCCATCACCGATGAACTTTCTAAACTGCAGGCCGTGGATTTCCTCGCTGGAGTTAAATGCACTAACTATCATATCAGACTCCATCAAATCACTAGCCCCATCCCAGTTCTTGTAACAGTTATCGTGAACAGTGAAAACTCCTTTCTTCTCCAAATAACTGCACATCGAACAATACTTGTTTCTTACATCTATGTTCAGTAGTTTCTTGGTCCGAAGGCCTATCACACAAACTACTCCAGAGTTTGCGGAGTACCTGTGTCCGTGACTTCGATGAGACCAACCACTGTCCACTACCACGGTTATGTAAGGTATGTTGTTACTGGTTACATCTCCGTTCTCTATGGCTAGTCGTTTTGCTTGTATACCAGCTTCCTTCATTGATTCAAATAAAACGTCCTGCCACACCTGTAACGAGGAAAACAATTACTCAATCACGTTAATTAGGATATACATTTGTTTACCTTTTTTTAAACTTAACTCATTGCAAAGAGAATTTAAAAAAAATCATTTCTGTGCCCCATCTTATTTGTATAAAGAATAAATAATTTGATTTCTATTATTTACTAGTGGTACCTGGCGCGCGCTGCTGCGCTCAAAATCGGAACATTCGTTTTATTGCTAAATATTTGATTTTAAAATTGACTATATACAGATAAAATAGAATAGAACATTCGTTTGAACAAAGGCTTGAATGATTATTTGGCCGTTTTTGTGAAAACTAAATCACTTTTAGTAAAGGCTTCTTTTGGTAAATGCGCACATTTTTGTCCAGGCACTATGGAACACATTTCTTGGAACAGTTTTTCACATTCTAATTATTTTCTAGTTATTTCTAATTATTTATTTTAAGAGGGCCGGGCAAATCCTGTGTACCATGGGATTTGACCCATGCATAATCCATGTTGGAAGTAACTCTAGCAAACAAATTATGCTGTTGTATAACAATAACAATTTTATGTAGTACTTTGGAATCTGTTTAATCTACACGCTTGTTACGACGTGGCCATTTTTTTAATCACTTGGAAAATTGAACAATATACAATACATTCACTACATTATAAATTAAATAATACTTAAATATTTACCTTTCCTAAACGTGCCTCTGTCTTTTTGAAAGTTTTTCGTTTGGCGGTAATATGTTCATAGTTGTCAAAACCTCTTCCATATTTTTGTGGCCTGAACCAATGGATGCAAACCCCCAAACTGCTTGGACAACAAGTGCCATGTGTAATGAAGGGGCTGCGGTTTGTGGACATTTTTGTGGAGTAACTTCAGGTTTTGGATCACTGGTAATTAATTAACATTTTTGGCAAAACGGGCATTTAAACTTCAACATCCATTCTAATGATTTGGAATTTGAAGACATCAATGTCATATAACCGTTGTTACTTCTTTCACACTCGTATCTATGGTAGTCTAAAGATTTAAGATGTAAGGTAAGTTATTTAATTATTTACCATAAGTAGTATTAACTTTTTCTGTAAAATGCAAACTAAAAAATTATTCTATTCAAAAACTTGTTTTTTTTTTACAGTTAGGAACAAATAGTTCCTAAAGTAATAAACATATTTTAGTGATTCTTTTTTTGTTTGATTTCCATTTGATTTTATTGTTAGATAAACAGATTCATATAAGAAATTTTAGATTGGTAAAAAACAGACCAAATAAGTTTGGGTCAAAAAAGATCCGACAAGACATTAAACGTGAGTAAGCATCACAATACCAGTTAATCCGTGAGCGTCTTGCGCGGTGAATTACACAAGCGTTCTCTGTTTTTGCTAAAAAACTTTAATAAATTTCAATTTGCAGCTTACTCTTTCTCAGTACTTTCAAATGGACTCGCTCACATTCTAAATTGACCTACCTCAACATGGGTTAGTATAAACAGGTAACTCTTTTCAAATCAACTGTGTCAAATTTCTTAAAAGGCTCCCCTGTACTGCCCGGCTTGTTCCTATCAAATCTTTTAAGGAAAAATTAAGTGATTGAATCATTGAAAACACGTTTTATTCTGTTATAGAGTTTTTGGTTCAAATTATCATTTTACCTATCTTGCTTTTTTTATATTTACATTTTATTATGTTTGTGATATTTATTTGTTACTGTTTAAATGTTTAGTTTATATGTAACTTATCTTCTATCTTTGTCATTCTCTATTTTTTCTGAAAATTTAAAAATTTGTATATGCCATGTACATAACCTACCATATTTGAATGAAAACAATAAAAAGCTTGAAAATCAATCCTCGTTTGTTTTTTACACTGTCTCAGTTCAGTGTCAGCAGTTAAGATCCCTCGAGGTCTCTGGATAACCTATTCTTTAAATTAAGTATGCATATATAATTACGTTATTATTCCTGGATGCCCAGCAGGATTATTTATTATTGGTAAATTTCCAAAATAAATTTTTTACAATCAAGCTTGAAAGTCTGGACATGAACTTCTTCAATATTTCTAAGAGCAGATCTTGCACCAAAACCAATATCAATTTTATCCAGAGGTTGAAAACTTTCAAACTTGTCTAGATCTATTTGTTTTAATTTATAAGCTGTGGTGGCCGTTGCAATAACTTTATTTTTGATTATTTTACTGGCCAGGCCTCTCATTAGAGAAAGCACATCCTGGTGTAAAAAAGGAAGCAGAGGATCATTCTTTTGAAAATATGTCAAAAATACTTCTAACTCCTCTGCAATCATGGCTAAGAAATGAAGTTTAGCCTCCAGAGTTTTGTCATCATGCAAGAAAGACTTAACTATGTTAAAGTTTTCTGTTGCAGGGGGTTCAACAATGGTGTTACAATATTGCTTTAAAGAAGGAAGAATGTCTAAGCACCTTCTTATAACACTGGAGTTTTCTGTCCATCTCACTGCACAGAATTTTTTTGGAAAAACCTTAGACCCAGTCAACTGGCAGTATATAGACCTTCTGGAAGGGTAGTTTTTAAAAAGCCTATACAAAGCTCCCAAAAACTGGTTTAATTTCCAGCCAACTTTACTATGTGCAGTTTTGTAAGCATTGTTAACGATGTGCAGTGAACAAGTTCCAACATCTATAATCTCCATATTATTAACAAGAGACTCTTTCATGTGAGTTTTCAGGTCAAAAATAAGCTTAAGATTGACGTTAGGTCCGTCAGTAGACAGCTGAGTTAACTTATTCAGTGGCAAGTTGAATTCCCCTAAAGTAGTAGTCAATTTATCCAACATATCAACAGCAGAAGACCTTTCTAAAAATGTTGAAGTCAGGTACCTTGTGCTAACCATGTTTTTTTCTGAACCCCAATAATTTATCATAATGTCCATCTGCTGCTTTTGGCAAATGTCATTTAAGCTTTCATCAATAGAAAGTGTAAAAAACGGACTCCTTTTGGCTTCTGTTGCTACGATATTAGAAAAATAGGGACCTAGCCCATAAGTGACACTATAGGCTATCTTATCTTTGTGCATCTGAAATTTTTGAGCTATTGCACTGTCAGGGAACATGATAGGAAATAATACACTTGCCGCTTCACCAGAACGTGAAGAAGTAATTGTCAAAGTACACTGACATGCCCATAAAATTTCAGCTTTGGCGACACTGTCAGACACAAGAAAACTAGTCGGGACTGGAGGAGGGCTATTTTTTTTTTTTTTTTAGCCAAAGACGAAAAATCTGATTGTTGGCTAAACTCAATTAATGAAGTTTTTGAAGTAGAAGGCAGTGTTAAAATTGCTTCATTACTTCCTTGCTGGCTTAAGGAACTATCTACAGTACTACTGGCTGCAGTACTGGAACTACAAATGTTAGGCCTAAAGGCATGAAGAGTCATTTGTTTGCCGCTTTTAAGGTTTTTTTCTAATTCGGCATGTTTTTTTCCTAATTTGTGTGACTTAAGACTATTAACACCTGAATGAGAGAAATCAAAATGTCTTTTGCATAAACAGCAAAATGCTGTGTATAAGTCTTAAGCTGGTCTCAACCACATTTTAAAATTGTCGTCTTCAGACCACGTTTCTTGGAATCGGCACTTGCCCGGCATGTTGTCTCTGTCAACTGAAAAACTAGTAGGCCTATAACTATTACTACACTAACTTATTAAAAAGAAACTAAAATAACTTTCACTGATATTTCACACTTTGTCTGAACAAATTATTACTGTACACTAAAATATTTCTAAAGAGTTTACTTTCACGACACTTTAGAAAATGTATTAAAAATCACTGCTTCCACCGTATTGGATTTATGCCAACGCTAAAATTAGGTGCAAACAAAGCAGTTCAACTTAACAGACTAACTTGCTTTATTCAAGCTATAGTCGGTCACGATTCACTAGTTGAATACCGGTATGTTCTGAGAGGTTGGACCTCTCACGAAAGGAACCAACTTGGAACAAGGAAAAGAATGGCAAACAAAACAAACTCACGAAAACAGGTGTTTGAAAGTACGGCGCATAGCGAATAGTAGAACACATTTCCGAGTCTCTGCGCATGCGCTCGTGACGAAATTACGTTGCCAAGACAACAGCCAATCGCGTCGAACTTTCTTATGCATTTCTCGATTCCATCTAAAAACATTCCTATTTCTTCCATGTGCACTGCCTTCCTTATGTTTTCTGTGTTCTACTCTACACAATATTACGCTCAACGTATACACGCATCGATGTATCACTGTTGACGTTGATGAACGATCAACTGAATCAAACCGCTTGTCGTAAATGAAAAACCATTATTGAGCGAAAAAAAATCAAAATAATAATAGAAAAGGTTGTCCATATTTCGGTGACCTACGAATAAAAAATTCGTGACTTTTGGTGACTTCCATGACCCTTCATACAAATACGGGACTTCTCGGGGACTTCCGTGACTTCCGTGACCGGTAGACACCCTGAATAACCATTTCTTTTCCATTTGTATCCTGTGTTTTGAGACCCATCCCCCACCAAAACTGGAAGTCGTGCCAACTGGGGGATGGCTCAAAACCAGTCGGGCGATAGGATCAAGGTTGGCAATCGGAGGGTAAAATGACAACTCAGCAGCTGAGTAAAAACTAGTTTTACTATCAAGAAAACGAATTCATAAAAAGAAACAAATCGGGCAGAAGGCCACAATAGCAAAATTACACTTAAACAATCTACAAGAAACACAAAATTAACAAGAGATTAACAAACTAACACAAAAACAACAAACGCTATAAAAACCCACCAATTACAAAATACATGTGCTTATCTGCAGTGATCCGGAGACACAAAAACGTTAAGAAAACTAGTAGTGACAAATCTAGGGAAATTTTAGACAATACCAACAATTAACCCGGCAATTTAGCCCACATCCCATGATTCCACCGAGGCCAGGGAGTAAGCCGGAATCCCTGGGCGGCTCCGAATAGAAGCGAAAGACTTAAGAAAATAATCCCCTTTTGGTGAAGATTTAAAAAAGAAGTAATTAATAATAAAATATAACACGGTACCGTTTCATTACTAACTGACATAAATAATACAATTCCCGAAATAAACAAACAAATAACACTAACTAAATCACTAGGCCTAAACAACAATTAATTTGAACAATTCCTTAGTTTAAACATTATAAAAAAACTTAGGCATACAAAATAATTATGGATTCAAATAATGCAAAAAAAACAAATTTAACAATAGGGACTAACTATTAATAAAAATTTAAACAACTAAAACAATAAAATAAACTAAATAAACAGTAACAATAACAATAAATATTAACACAGACTTTTTTTATTTTGAAAAGCTTTTTTTTAAAAAAAAAACGTTATAAGTCCCAAGTCTGCTGAGCTTCGCCCCACACAAAAGGGACACCTTTCTTACGCAACTCGTTTAACGGGGCTGCAAGCTCGGCCACGTTAGGAATGAACCGACAGTAAAAATTCACCATCCCCACAAAACGGGCAATCCCCTTGGCATCTTTGGGAGGAGGAAAATCCCGAATGCCCTGGGACCTCACAGGATCTATGCAGACACCTCGAGAAGATATAAGATGACCCAGAAAAGAAATCTCAGGACGAGCAAAAGTGACTTCCTCTGGCTTTCCGGTAAGGCCAGCTGATTTAAGACGACTAAGAACTTCCTCCAGATGTTGCATGTGTTCCCCGAAAGTCTCACTGTAGACCAGAAGGTCATTAAGGTAATTGAAAACAAACTTGAATTTCACATCGTGGAATATGAAATCAAGCAGACGAGTAAGAGTCTGGGCACCCACAGCAAGACCCATAGGAACCCTATTGAACTGATAGAGGTTCCACGGAACACAGAAGATAGTCATAGGCTGTGACTCCTTCTTCAATGGAATCTGATGGTAGGCCTGGTTCAAATCAAAAACACTGAAAAACAGCCTTACCGAACAATTCGAACGCAGAATGCAAATCAGGCAGGGGTAGCGACCTTAGCGTTGAGCCTCCGATAATCCATCACAAGCCTAGATTTACCATCAGGCTTGGGCACAAGAAAAGCTGGACTGGCATAAGCGGAACGAGACGGTTCAATCACACCCTTGCTCAGAAGATCTTCAATCATAGCCCTCATAACCTCCATCTTTGGGGGAGCAAGTTTGTACGGATGACTTCTAACAGGCTGAGAATCGGTGAGGTGGATCTCATACTCCAAACAACCAAAAGGTCCAAACACCTTGGCCCATGACAAATGGCAAAAGGTGCAAGGATCACGTCCTGCCCTGCATAATCCTGAAATACCATCAATCGAATGTATGAATCGTTTTGTTGTACTGTCAGAGGAATCATCTGAGAAAGAGGTTCTACATAAAGAAGAATATTTTAAAATACAACAAAATTACAAAAGAGAAAAAACATCACAAAGAGGAAAACGGTGTGTTATTCAAAACAGAGGCCGCCCTTCTTCTAGTGGCGTAAAAACAAAACAAAATCCTCTGACATCTCTGGAACAACCTGCAGAAGAAAAAAGGAAAATAATGATCTTAGCGGACAGCCATGGCAGACAATGTGGAAACAGTATTCAGAAGAAACTAGGAAGCAAATATTCCGTGGAGTCTCTAATAAAACCTAATGCAAGATTTAGAGATGTTATTGACGGTATTGCCCCGATGACTGCCTCCTATAGAAGAGACGATTTTGTCATTATTCTAGCTGGAGTAAACAACTTCAACAGTGAATCACCAGATTTAGACTTTGATCTCAACCTTGTAAATACTGTAGCATCTAAGACTAACGTAGTTATACCTGGTATCCCTTTAAGGTTTGATAAATTGGGATTTAGGTTTAACACTTTAATAAAGGAGACAAATGTAAAACTGTTTGAACAAATCAAATGTTTAAAACTAACAAACAAAAACTATGTTGATGTACCAAAGTGTAAATTTTCTCTTAAAGATCATACTAACCACGGTTTGCATTTCAATAAAGTAGGAAACTAAAGCTTGTTAATCAGATTTCGCTAGCTATTTTTAGGTGTATACATTGTCATTCCCAAGTAAATAATCAGGTCACAGCTCCATCTCACACACATTCAGCATTCAGAGAGCAATCAAACATCAGCACTACAGACATACAGACTCCACCTAATTCAGTTTCTTACCAGGAAATCTCCCCACACACTCTAACATAGCGTGACATATACCCTTCACCAACATTTAATGACCAACAATTTGACACCTCAATAACAAGTACTGCTTCTGTTAACATGCCGGCTCTTTTTTTACCTCAACCTCAGACTTCCTAACCTATCAAAAGATGTTACTCTTAACGTTTCAAAATATGCTAAATTCCTTTGGAAAGCATGAGTTTATTACAGATGTAAACATTTTCTTGAAGCGTATCAGACATAATATTAATGACAATCAGCTATTCACTTTTCTTCATGTAAACATTCAAGGCTTCATCAGCTCGATGAATGAAATGCAGCTATTTATTTCAACATTTCACAATATTGATTTCATTAGTTTGAACGAACATTGGTTATCGGACAGCAATATTGCCCTTCTTAACACATTACAAAACTATAGCTCAGTTTTTTATATTCGAGAAATGTTTATGTCCGTGGTGGTTCTTGTATTTTAATAAAATCGACATTAAAATTTAGAGTAAGGGAAGATTTAGTTTGTTTAAGTGAAGATTTCAATTTTGAAGGAACTTACATTGAGATTACAGACCACCGACTCATCATAATTTCAATATACAGAACACACAAAACCGGCGTGTCACCTTTATATTTTGTTGCTAAATTAAGACAATTGTTAGAGATCTTATCCAAGGAAAAAATAAGAAAGTAATTATATCATTTGATATGAACAGTGATTTGCTCTCTGAAAGATCTTGTGTGAATTAATTTTTAGATAGTATTCACCTTTTTTGTTATAAACACTATTTTAACACACCTACTAGAGTAGCTAATGATTCAATGACATGTATTGATAATTTTATTTCAAACTATAATGTGCAAGCTACTGATAACTTTAGTTATGATTTAACTGTATCAGACCACAGAGCGTTGTTCTTGCGAATTGAGGTCCAAGGTAATAAAAAAAGGCTGTGTTGAAACTTAAAAGGATTTTTGATGATTTAAGTATATATAATTTTATGGATAAATTAAATAGCGAATGCTGGGTTTTGGATCCTTTGAATTCTGTAAACACGAATATTGAGTATTTTATGGGAACTATGTTAATGTACTTTGAACATTTTTTTCCAGTTGTATGGTGTGTGGAAAGTAATATTAAGTTTAAGGATTGGAGTACCAGGGGTATAAAAGTGTCAAGTGTAAAAAAAAGAGAACTTCATTCTGAACTCAAAATTAACAACGACCCAAATTTTCATGCATATGTAACAAAATACAAAAAAATCTTCAAAACTGTAGTAAAGAAATCTAAGCAGTTAAATAACATTAAACACATTAAAAATTCTAAAAACAAATCAAAGGCACTCTGGTCCATAGTAAAATCAGAATTGGGATTGCAAAGCAAAAACCAACCAGAGCTGGAAACATTTTTAATTAATGACAAGTCAATACCAATAACTAAACCAAAAGAAATAGTAGACGGATTAAATAAATTTTTTACTGGCATGGGAAAAAATGTTAATACAAACCCAAGTTCAATTTATGACCCACTTACAGTAAAAGCCATAAACAGCAAAAAAATACAGCCATTCCAGTTTTTCTTTGTTACAACAAAACATATACTTGAAACTATAAGCAGCCTAAAAAATACAAAATCAGTTGGATGGGATCACTTTCCAATTTTTGTATTGAAGAGAATAAAGTATGAAATAGCAAAGCCTCTCTGTGAATTAACAAACTTACCTTTTTGGAAAGGCGAATTCCCAGACTTGCTCAAACTATCCGTGGTTACACCAATCCGCAAAAAAGGCTGTAGACAGCTTCCAGATAATTACCGACCTGTGTCGGTATTAAGCTCATTCAGTAAAGTGTTTGAAGCTATTGCTAATAAACAGTTTTCATTCTACTTATCTCAATGCAACCTTCTCACAGAATGTCAGTTTGGTTTTTGAAAAGACAGAAACACAGAAACTGCAGTAGCTACATTTTTAAACAATTCAGTGAATGCCTTGGACAGGTCTCAGCAGACAGCTGGGATATTTTGTGACCTGTCAAAGGCATTTGACTGCGTAGATCACACAATTCTTCTTAACAAACTAAATCAATATGGTTTAACTAAAAGTGCTCTTCAGTGGTTTGAATCATACTTAACTGGCCGTAAACAAAAAACAAAAATGACTATTGATAAAGTTACATTTGAATCAGATTGGAACGCCATAACAGCTGGTGTACCTCAAGGCTCAATTATGGGACCTACATTATTTCTTACTTATATAAATGACTTGCCTTCAAACATAGAAAATTGCCATTTAACTCTTTACGCTGATGACACAACAGTTCTTCTAAAAAGCAACTCAAAAGAATCTCTTTGCCAGCAAATAGACAAAACTTTAAAAGATTTAAATACATGTTTTTTTTTTTAATAATCTAAATTTCAACCCTAATAAAACCCAATTACTTAATTTTCAATTAAAAACAAAAGAAAAACTCCCTGGCATTTTTTAAATTAATAAACAATTAGCCTGGCAATCTTCCGCAAACTTCTTAGGGATATGTATTGACCAAAATTTAAATTGGAAACCGCATATACAAAAGATTAAACAAAAATTGAATTCTGCATGCTTCTTAATTAGAATATTAAGGGATTGCGTAAATATTGAAACCTTAATGGTGGTATATTATATTTATTTCTTTTCAATAATGAAATATGGGTAGTTCCACTAAGTCAAATGAGATTTTTAAACTGCAGAAGAAACGTTTAAAAATAATAACTATATCAGGCTATAGGAGTTCTTGCAAGCCACTATTCCAGAGACTTGAGATTTTAATACTTCCATCTTTATATATGTATGAAGTTTTACTATTCACTTTTAAAATTTTGAATTTTCATATTAACAATAGTCTAAATCATGGCCACCAAACAAGAAACAAGGATAAGCTGTTGCTGTTTCCTCAACATAAACTTACTATTTTTGAAAAAACACCATATTATATGGGTATAAAATTTTGGAATAAGCTGTCTCTTTCACTTGTTCCAGATATAAACATTTTTTAAAACAGTCTAAAAGCATTTTTTCTAAAACAAAAACTATTATTCAATAAATGCATTTTTGGAAGATGAGAATGTTGCATTGCATTAAATTACGTTAGTTCTATTTTATTTATAGACTATAGTTTAGACCTTAGTTTCATTGCTGACAAACCACCTGTTTACTTCAGATTACATCTGTATATTGTAAATGTTATGTGGCAATAAAGAATTTGAATTTGAATTGCACATTTTAGGGGGATTGATGTTTCGGAGCAGCATGATTGGTACTCCTACCTTAAGTCGGAGGCTATGAGGTGGAATCCTCGGTGGGTTTAATGTATGGAGGAACTCCACAGGGTAGTGAACTGCGTCCTCTACAACCACCAAACAATCTACTGACTCGTACTTCATCTCCTCTGCGGGAAGTTGATCCAACAGGATGTTGTTGATACTGGTCGCGAATTCGTTGGTTGGAGTGAGAATAGCTCTTTCTCTCAGCCAATTTGGGTCAATGAGAGTGATACTTTTTAAGTTTGGATGTACAAAATCGATAAAATCCTGCATTGTGTTGACAATAGTACACAGGGTCTCTGGAATACTTTACCGTTATGCTGTTGTACTTGACCGTTCCCGATTTGTAATAGTAGGTTTGAAAACTCTTCCATTCCAGACTGACCCATCATTTCAACTCTCATTTTAATTTTCAATGTAAGAGCTTTCACCAATGTCCATAAGTTTGAAGACTTTAGATATGCCTTAATTTCATCCGCACGAGTTCCTCTAGGAACTACAGGTAAGGTCTGTCTAAAGTCTCCAGCAAGAAGTACCGTCACTCCACCCATCTTATTCTTAAGATTCTTAAGATCTTTTAGTGTCCTGTCAAGTGCCTCTACACCTCCTTGTGTGCCATTGTAATTTCATCCCACACAATCAATTTGCAAGTTCGCAAAACATGAGCCATGTCACTCTGTTTGGAAATATTGCAAATTGGGGTTTCATAACAATTTAGGTCCAGAGGCAACTTCAAAGCCGAATGTGCTGTTTTCCCCCCTGTAAGTAAGGTAGCTGCAATTCCAGACGAAGCCAAGGCTATTGCAATGTGTTTGTCTTTTCTAATTTTAGTCAATAGTAAGTTAATGAGAAAGGTTTTCCCAGTCCCTCCAGGAGCATCGAGAAAGAAAAGATGTCCACTGTTAGAGTTGATGCTGGTTATTAAGGTGTCATATACATGCCTTTGATCACTATTCAGAGTTAACTCGTGTTTTCTTACTAACTCAGATAATTCTACAACGTCATAAGAAACCTCTCTAATTAACTCACGATTGGCAAAATCAACAATTTGAATAGAAGGAGCAGGCAGGCCGTAGTGCTTTATGTGGTGGCCAGACATAGCAAAGACCAAGTCCTCCAACAACATCAAGGTCTTGTTGTACACAACAGCAATATCGGGCTGCACTCCTACTGGACATTGCTGCTGAAGTCTCAATTTGACATCATCTGACATTGCTTCCTTGTATTTTTCCCAGAGATTAAGGGCATCAGCAACCTGACAGAACACCAGCATTACTGCAAACAATCCACGAATTTTGTCAGAAGATTTTGAAAGAGCAGTTTCTTCGAGTCATGCACCAGTGGTTATCATCCTCCAGTAATCCCAGAGCTCTGCACGCTGATTGAAACGTGGGATGAACCACACCATCCACCTTTTTTAGATCACTGTAGGATTTAGGGCCTCGTTTCTCATGAAGTAAAAGACGAAGATGGTAGCACTCAGTATTCATAGGGTGAACAGTGTAAACTCAACCTAAAACATCATCCTCTTTTACTCCAGGGTATCCTTGGACACTTTTTCCCTGCTTTCTTCTACAAAATTTGTTGTTTTTCCACACGTAATAAGAAGAAACTTCACTGTACAGTAGTGTCTGAGCAAAAGAGTCTACTTTACATAGATCAAAGAACCCTAATAACGTAGTTTTTGGAGGGTTTTTAACCTTGTCTTCAATATTGTTAGGGTTAAAGTAGACTCTTTGACCATTGTCAAGGTGAACCGAAAGATGCATTACTGGTGGATACCTCTCATGGATTGGGAAGCCAAATATTCGCCATGCAGCCTCGGAACTACTGATGTAGCGACCGGACTCGTACCGCGAAACCTCATCGAACTCATTCTGGAGACCAAACGATGCCTGATCACTGCCCTTATTTATGTAGTTGCAAATGTACTTGATAGACTTGATTGAGTTGCAAATTTCTACGTTGATGTGACCATCAAAAGTTCGTAACAGGACAGGATTGTATGGCACGACCCACCTGTTGTCTACGTCTATATTTCTTATCTGTACACTAAAGCCTCCGTCACTTGGAGAGCCACGTCGGTATTGTGGATACCCATCGTCTGCAGTCTGAGTGTCCTTAGTGAATGGGCGAGGGTAACGTTTACTGCAAGAGCCGTTAACCATACAGGGAGAGTTTGGGTTCAAACCTCCACATGGTCCATGGATCATGGTAGTTTTAACAATTTCATGGAGCTTTGGATCAAGATCAGGGTCTGGTATTTCAGCGCTAATAACACTGTCGATTTGGTTAGGTGTTATTTTATCGTTAAGCCACAGTAGAATGTGAACGTGAGGAAGTCCACGCTTCTGCCATTCTACAGTGTACATGAAGCACCTAACTTGCCTGAAAATACATACTTTTTTAAATATATTCATAATTTGTTTTACTTTCAGGTGAAACACCCTCGCTATAATGTCATGTCTGCAGTGAGGTGCCTGCCCATCAAGTAGTTGTTCCTGTATTTCGGGCCATTTAGGGTTACATGTGAAGGTTATAAATAAATCGGGGCGACCGTATTGGCGTACATGCATATAGCGAGGCCCCCCTGTAAAACTCGAAGGCAACACCACAACTTTCCCCAGCTCAGACGCCTGGCCGTCAGGTTCGTTTATTGCATCCCGCAGATGCACATACTCATCCACTCGTAGCTTACTCTGGTTGTGTCTTAGAAAATTTAACCTTTCCGTTTCGATTTTGGCAAACCTGTCAGTCAAAAACTGATTAAGAAGACTACGGTAACAGAAAATTTAATTTTCTTGGCCCTCTCTGTTCATGAGCATATACAAACGAATAAAAGGAAGAGTCCGATACAGTTTTTCTTAAGACAGCTTTAGTGTTTGGATCAATCTGAGATATGTTGATGGAGTAACCATCCTCTCCATGGCAGAACATAAGTGGGTACTGCAGCGCATCATAAGAACGATGCGTCTCACTTATACGGGTCAGTCATGTGTCTCTGCCACGAAGAATGATGTCTCGTTTCTCAAACATTTGTCCTACAATCACCAAAGCGACTTCAGATGTTGTAGGTTTGTTGTATTGGCCTTTATGTGCACCTACGGGTTTTCTGTCTGCATTTATACTCATGTGAAAATCGGTTCCCCCCGGTGCATTCTCAATAGCATTTTTGAGGTCCTTAATGTATGGATTTGTTTCATGGAGCATTTGTTGCAATTGGCCTACTAACATCGGCTTTAATCTCCTTTGCGCCGAAAGAAGTCATTTGAAAACAGTTGTTGTATTGCCTGATACTTGATAAAGAATGTTCCGAGTTAGGATGCATATGTTTCAACAGACTGAAAAGGGGCTCCGGAAGTGGCTGAAGGGAGGGTAGGTGGACTTTTCCATTGCCACAGCAGAGACCTGGCGACTCATCTTTCCATTTCATGGCTCCACACCATTTACATGGAGTCATGGGGCCAACCTCAACTGCCTTACCTTTGCTATAATCGATGTTGCAGTTGTATTGGAACCCTGACATCAATTTTTTAGACCATGGAAGCATATTGATATGATTTCTTTTTAAACTGTAATTTTGAACGGCAGCCTTGTTAATCTCAGGATTATGTTGGCTGTACGTTTTAGAAGCCTCACGGTGCACATCGGGATTTATTTTATTGTATTTTTTTTACTGTCTCGCGGTGCACATCGGGATTTATTTTATTGTATATTTTTACTGCATTGCGGTTCACAGCGGGATTAATTTCATTGTATTTGTTTACTGCCTCGCGGTGCACAGTGGGGTTTGTTTTATTGTATTTTTTTACTGCCTCGCGGTTCACGGTAGGATTTTTTTGACTGTATCGTTTAGCTGCCTCCCTATGTGCTTTAGTGCGTTTAGTATTAGAAAAACGTTTTCGCCGTTTTTTTTCCATGTTTTTGGTTGGTTTGAGAGGTTACTTCAGAACAATGATCTGACTCAACAGTGTCAGATGACAAACACGAAATAGAGACAACATTATCTGAAAGCTGGTCAACTTCGTGGACATCCATTATAGAAGTGGGAACGGAACTATTAGGTAAAGAAGTGACAGGAATGAGCACATCAAAGTGTCCTTTTATTAGTTCACCAGTGAACCGCAACCTTCCGATTCCCTCAACAGGCTCCCCAAAACTCTCGCCAAGTAATGTTCCTTCCCTATACACCTGCAGCTCATAAGGGAATATTTCAGATGCGGCTTGAATTTTACATGTGGTGCCAAAAGTTGTAAATTGGCTCATTTCAGCCACATATTCCTCTTTGGTATTGTATATATCCCCCGATGGCTTTAGAGTGTAAGGTTGGAATCTGCTCCAGTTATTAGCTACGTGGTTAACGACTCTTTTTCGCACCTCAAAACCCCGTGACTCAGTGCCATGAACTACATACGATAAAGAATAAAATAAACATTGGCCATCAGGCCTGGTATGTATTACTCTGTGAGGGGTAGGGATTCCATTGATGTTTATTATTTCCATTGCAAATGTGTACTATGTAACGCCAAAAGTAAAAATAAACAGCCTAGTAGTTACAACTGCAGTAACTAAACTCGTTAAATATGTTTTATAGAGCGATTGGTGTAACAGTAAACCAAAAATAAAACAGTTGGAAGGATAACAGTAGGCTATGAGTATTGTAGGGCGATTTGTATAACGGTAAACCAAAAATAAAATAGTTGGATGGATAAGTAGGCTATGAGTAATAAAGAGCGATTTGTGTAACGGTAAACCAAAAATAAATCAATTGTAAGGATATCAGCAGTAGTATTAACAAGTACAGACTGCAGAGGGAGTGATACTAAGTACAGACTGCAGAGTGAGTGATTAGCTGAGGTGACTGTACGCTAACAGTAGGCTTCGAATAAGTGCAGACTACAACTACAGTATTAACAGCAGCAGTAGCTAAACCCGTAAGATCTGCGCAAAAATAACAAAACACACTGTTATATTGGATACAACAACAAGTTATAAAGATAAAAGTTAACATTTCAAATTAGTCCATTATAAAAAGACATGGAATCATAATCTCCTTGCAAAAAGAACACCTTTAGAACAAGTCAATCTCATTACCATCAGGAACTGACTGTACCGAATCTTCTTAGGAAAGAAGTTTCTCATAAAATTCTTTTGTGCCTTCATCTGCACAAAACCTCTAAGTGCCTTTTCGTCCTTATACATTTCTTTAGGTAAGACAATTGGAGCATGATAGGAGTCCTCATGTTCTGGGATATCCCGCAATGGTGGAAGGTGTTTCTTCATTCTTTTTTTATTTAGTTTCTTTTTTACTAAATTTGACACAAAACGGAAGCAGACGAGTACGCCCCATTGTACGTTTCTCTGGCCTCAAGAGTTTTAGGTTTTGCTTTCGTTATCCTGAGTTGCTTCACTGACCTTATTTTAAAGCCAAACTTTTGTTTATAGTTTTTTGTAGCAAGAAACTCTCCCCACTTCTTATACATGCCTTGAACACAGGAAACAATTTCATAGGGTGAAGGATTTACTCTGGCTTGGGTGATAACTGCTCTCCACGCATTAGGCGTTTTAGCTCTAGCACGTTTTGGAATTAAGGCCATGTTTTTATCCGTCTCCATGAACGAATAAACACGGACAGGGTAGGTGGTGACGATAGTCTCAAAGAGTTTCAGCTGAGTAACTACATAGTGAAGGAGTTTGAAGACCGTGTGATTTTTATTTTGACCTTCACACGAGTCTGCAAAGATATGAAGTGTCGAGACATTTTTGTCCAAAAAGTTGTTAAAAAAAATGAAACAACATAGATACAACATCGTCAGAACCCGTTTTAGCAATTGTCTCGTCGTAGGTGTACATAACAGATTTACTGGATGACAAAATATGGACATTTAAAATGTAAAAACTCAACTGTCTCTTGAAATAAACTTCGCTAGTTGTGATGTTAGGCGTTGGTAGGTTCATTCCAAAATCTATGGCAATGGCTTCAACACTTTTGTTTTTCTACTTTGTTTTTTTGGTTTGTAAAACCAATCAGCTTTCTTAAAGTGTAGTTCTGTTTGAAAATTTAACTTGTTTAGCTCCTGTTCGTTTTCATTGGATGGTTCATTTTTTAACTGTCTTTCAATAGCAACAATCTGCTTTGTGCTCATCGCACCAACAACAGGTATCCGTTCGTGGGTAGCCAAATCTGATATTGAAGTTTGACACAAAAATTTGTCTAAATGACTCATAAGATATTTTCTTTCCTGGATGTTGATTTAAAAAAATCCCAAGAAGCATTTTCAGGTTAGTTTCTTCTGGTAAATAAACTTTATCTGAGTCTTTCAAACTATAGTGAGCTTTGCGTCCCTCTAGAGATCCAAAGAAATTAATTACACATTCACGCAAGTTGTCCTCCATTTTGTGAGGTCGATTGGAATGTTTACCTCTACCATCTTTGGGCGCATGGCCGGTTTTCCTCAATGAAGTTTTGATTGTGTGAAGCCAAAAAAAAGTTTTACACCAAAAAAAGCCTGAAAACCTTTGAAACACAGGAATTTCTACAGCATTACCATCCCGAATCACTCTGACTTTGTAAGAATAGTAACTCTCATTAACCCTTGCTTGGTCGTCATCAAGTCTAGGCCTTCTCCGACTGACTGGGTGGAGCGAAATAAGCCCTGACTTCAATCCAGCCATCTTTCTCTAAGGTTCTAGAAAAGATGGTATACAACACCTTAATTGAACATTAACTATTTCCATCCAAACCAACATGGCTTCATCAAGGGCAAAACCACAACAACAGCAGTTATACGAGGGCTGTTCAATAAATACATAGACTGACGTCATAACTTAAAATTTATTTTATTGAGAAGTTACATGTCATGATGCCCTTCAAAGTACTCCCCTCCCCAAAGCACACACTTATTCCATTGGTGACTCCACTGTTGAAAACAGTCCAGGAAAGATTCTTTTGTGATGTCCTTCAGGTCAGGTTAAATGGAAGAAGGGACTTTCTAGTCCCAACTTCGCCTGGTTAATTAAAGACTTATTTCATTTCCTTCAGCTCCTTCGTCGCATTTTCCTTAATCTCGGGTGTTGTCTCAAATCTCCTTCCTTTCAAAGGTCTTTTGAGTTTGGGGAACAAGAAGACTTCAAATAACTGAAACTAAATTGAACCACTGAGTGGAAGAAGGGAATAACTCACTAAGATACAATTGTTCAGGAAACAGAAAAAACTTTCTAGTAATTGTTATATCCTACTTACAAAAAAACATTGCACATGAAATGTGTTCATCTGCACATGGAAAATGGTAATACATTAGCATTAAAGTAATTTGTTTTACCTTAAGCCAGTAAACTTTTTTTATTTTTAAAAGTTATTCCCTTTTTCCAATCATTTAGTAAACACTTACCGTTTTAATTTTTTTATGCTTTTTTATAACATCAATTACCTGAACTGATAACTTTAAGGGTAAGTTTCATTAATAAAAAACTAAAAAAATCAATTACGAGTTTATTCATACATTATGGTACTTGTAAAAATTACAAAAAAATTTTTACAAACAACCAAGTCTCCTGGTTGTTCTTATCCGTCATCTTCTGTTCCTTCTACGTGAGGAGGGTGTGCGACTCAACAAACCCAGAAGACTCACGGAGTTGAATTATACATATGAAAACAATCAACCTTGTTCCATCCTGTTAATTCTTAACCAGCCTGATTTCCATGGATATAATCCATACTTGTAGCACGAGGTAGGCTGATGATTTGCGAACACAGTCTTGGGGAAAAGAACTGAAAGGAGTAAACGTTGCAGTACCCATGGAATTAATCACCCCCACTGTGGGCACAAACTGCAAGATTCACCGCCATTCCAATTTAGATTCAAGTTATATGAGATGTCAGACTTCCTGGCCAGCCACATTGGAATCTTCTAAAATGACAACCTGCTTAGGATCGTTCAAACCATTCTTCGGCTCCAAGACAGAGGAAAAGGTAAAATATGAGGGAGGCAGATCGGTATCCGTGTCTCCCCCCATGTTGATAGTTGCACTCAAAAATCTGAGACTGATTAATTGGGGGACCTCACCTGACTCCAATTTGAGTGATCTTGTAACTTCAATTTTCAGCCATATGACTGATGCAGATTGGAGGCTATTAATTCCTCAACCTGGAAATTTAACCGGAACTCTCGAGCATAGGTGGTCAGACTCTAGGATAGAGCATAGTGTGTCCCCCTCTATAAGATTCACCACTAGTACCCATTTTACAGTGAACACTAATTATTTTAAGCCTGAATTGGCTACCCACCTCATCGGTCATGACAATGTAAATATCAATCATCAAGCGTTGTTTTCCTATATAGCCTCTTACAACCAAATCCAATGTGTAAACAACAAAGTAATCCAAAAGACAACCCATTGGCACATTCAATGCTGTCAGTGCATCATGGATGTGAATGAAGAACTTCTTGACATCCCGGATTCCGAGGATCTTCATGAGGCATTAAATATTTATCAAATCCCAAATCTATCTCCATTTGTGTGGGTAAACATGAACTCCTTGATGGACCATCAGTTTCTCCAGGTCTCGTATCCCTCTGTCAGTGGATTAAGTTGGTCAGGGAATTGGGAGCAGTTATTACCCCTGAGTATCACTAATTGGTTCTTGTCCACTCAACCTTCCTCATGTAGGAATGAATCCATGTCCCATAATCTCAATTCATTATCTAACCCCTCGTTCATCATCAGTTCTAGAGTTTTAGTGCTTTGCAATTTCCTAGTGATCCCTTGGGCGACTCCGGTCGGGGTGGACTCATAAATTGAGGCCATGACTCTAGGGTGACATGGTTCCATCGAAAATAGAGTCTTGGCCAGCGGGCGTTGATCTTCTTGACTTAGTTCAAAGAAGTACAAGAAAGCCTCGTTGACTATGTTGGGGATCTTGGGAAGATATTTCAATATAAGTCGCTTCACTTGATCCTCTGGTCTTGATCCAACGGAGAAGATTTAGGCTAGTGGGGCTTTGACATAGTAATTCCTCATTAATCGTCGGGTTAATCCTCGGATGTAAGACTTTGAGAATCCATAACTTTACTCGAGCCAGTTCATTGGGCATGACCGAGTAACACTGTTTAGCCTCCCAGAGGGCCAAAGATACAGGATCAGGAAATCCGTGCATCATGGTATCTGTTGCCTGGAAGATTGGGTAACCCCCGAGTGCACTAGGGACCCAACATAATGTCAGAGCAAGTTGCTGAGGATTTTTAATTAAGTACCTCATCGTATCAGTTAAACCTTCCTTTATCTGACGTTGTCCCCCTTCGCCGGTAGGAATCTTAACTGAGATATTGATTAAGGCAGGGAGGATTGATGGACCATACATTGGTTGTGTCAGGTAAAGGTTTATGGCTGAGTAAGATTCGAATGAGGCTACTAAGAGGGGAGTCACCGGGTTTTTTGATAAAGACACAGCGGATGACACATTGGCAGTTATTGAACTCAAAACTGAATCAAGGCTTGGTATACCTTGATTGTTAAGATGGCCGCACCTACTGGTTCGTTTTAGGGACATGCTTAATGGGACCCCTTTCAGCAGTGGGAATTTTCCGTATGTAAAGAAGTTTGATGAGGACCATGACTCTTCTAGTTTCATTGGAGGTCCTATTGTGCTGAGGAATTGATTTAAGTGATTAAGGAAGAAATTGTGTTGTTGAGCAATAGTTTGGTTCAATTGTGGGAAATATGGGGTTACTAAGACCTGATTATCACCTTGTCCCAATAGTTGGTATTTCACCTGGCGCCAATCACAAACATATTTTAGAATGACCGCAGTGAACACGGTCCAACCTTTTTGACGCAGACCTTCTATTCCTCCCAAATGCCCTGTCCATTTCCCTGGTCCAACCATTTCTCCTTCAGGATTCCATTGTGGTGTAATTGTACCGTCTGCTAGGTAAAAAGTGCACTCCGAAAATAGTTCATGGGGCCTACTGAATACATTTTTGAGTTCGAATAGCCTATCGAAATCCCGGAAAATCTCAAGTGTCTCTTCCTCCCTCATATTCGAATTCCATTTCTCATTCGATATTGGTGACAATTGGAGTTGCACGCACAGTCGCTCCATCAGATAGTTTTTTGGTGACCCCATGTAATCTGGTCATTAAGGAGGATTGATCGTATGTCATGGTGATTTCAGGGAAGTATTTGAGGATGAAGTCTGCAATAAGGGCCTCTGTTATTACGATATATAATCTATACAGGGTGTCTATAAAAGAACTCCGGGGTTTTGAAGTATAATATTTTAATGAAGGAAAAAAGGAATATAAATGTTTTATACATTATTAGAAAGGTAGTAATGTCAAGTTTTTTTTACATATTAATACAGTTCAATATGAGCCCCGTTAGTGACACGGCACACATCATAACGATATTCAATCTCTTCCCATGTCCTGGCCAGCATGTCTGGGGGCACGGTTGCCACGCAATTGATTATTCGTTCCCTGAGATGGCCAACATCTCGGATTTTCTCTCCATACACAAGGTTCTTGTTATGCCCCCAGAAGAAAAAGTCCAACGGAGTCATGTCAGGGCTCCTTGGAGGCCATGGAATAGGTCCTTCCCTTCCAATCCATCTGTTGCCGAGTCGAGCGTCAAGTGCCTCACGCACACGCATACTGAAGTGTGGCGGTGCCCCATCTTGTTGGAAGTGGACTAAACCCTTCTCCGCCTCAATATCATCTAACTGAGGAAAAACATATTCCTCCAACATGTCACAATAGACATCACCATTGATAGTTCTTTCAACAAAAATGAAAGGACCTATGACTCTATCATGCATAAGACCACACCAAACATTCACTTTAGGCGTGTCACGTTCATACTGAATAAACTCATGGGGCGGCTCTGAACCCCAAATTCTACAATTTTATGCCTGTTTACAGTCCCGTTCACATGAAAAGTAGCTTAATCAGTGAAAATAACAGTTTTTAAGAAATTATTATTTTCTTCAATTTTGTCCAGCATAGAAACAGCAAAGTCAAATCTCTTAATCTTGTCTGCTGGTTTAATGTGGTGTAACAGTTGAATCTTGTAAGCAGTTAAACGAAGTCTTTTATGAACTACCTTATGAACCGTTGATCTCGGTAATCCCAACTCCAGACTGCGCCTTGTTATCGATTTCTTAGGGCTTCGAAGGCATGAAGTGCGGATTCTGTCCACATTCACTTGTGACACACGCGGCCTACCCGGTGACTTTTGTTTTAAAACACTTCCGGTTTCCTTGAAAGAACTTAACCATTGACGAATTGTTTTGTCCGTAGGCGGATCAACACCGTAATTACGTCGAAAGTTTCTTTGTACCGTAACAACAGAATTAGTTTCTATAAGCCAAATAACGCACTGAGCCTTTTGTTGCGGCGTCGCCATAGCACGGCAGTCCAGACGGCACTGAGTCACTCTCTGCCGAGACGTTGTTTCAAGGTCAAAGCTACGCAGAGCTGCCAACTGTTGAAGAAAACATTCCCTATTGGTATGAGTAAAACTTGATAAGCTAATCGTTTCGAACAAATTATAAACATTTTTTTATCTTCTATAGTTATTAATATATGAATTTTTAAAACCCCGGAGTTCTTTTGTAGACACCCTGTATAATCTTCTTTGTAGAGGCATGAGATCGAATAATCTAGGCTGATTTTTTCCTCTCTCTTTTTCGGGTACACTCCCACCACCTTGGTATTCGGGTCGAATCCATTTTCCCCGTTGTTGGTTAAAAAGGTGACAGGGTTTTGATAGTTGGATCGCAACCAGCGGATGATGACGGATCTATCCTTTGAATGACCTATATCATTATGAGTTCTACATCTTTCTTGCAGCTCAGGGATGTCTAAGGAGGTTGCTTTATCCGAAATCATCTCTGATAATTCAAATCTTTCAGGGACAGTGAAAGTTTGTCTGAATATCACCTTATCCCAATCAGAATCCCGGTACTCAGGGTGAAGTTGATCCAAGGGATATCCCTCTTTGAGTGTCCTCAACAAAAACGACTCCTCGTCTTGGAAAGTCTTCGAATCAAACTTGGGTCATCTCCCTTCCTTTTGATAATAAGATGTAGAGAAATATTCCTTCCATTTCCTAATGATGATTTGGACAGAATTCTGATCAGTACAGTGTTCGTGTCTGACTAATTCCTTTAATTTTCTGACACCCTCTAGACCATCAACAGTTGGATGTCCCCAAATTCTAAAAAGGCCAGATAATTGACTGATGATATCTGGATTATTTTCAGAGTATTGGTTAGTGACCATACTCTGGATTATGGTCAGAGTATTGTGAAGGATTGTTAAATGGGCTGTGAGTCAGTTGATCTCATTTGGGCCTTGACTGTTCACAAAATCGATTCGTATCATGTGATAAAAGTTCCTTTGATCTACATGTGCGTTGTGATAGAATCCGAGAAGATAAGAGGTCATTAAGGGTTCCCAGCACTTAATGCTTTTGTACGCATTATTTCCGAATTTGTGTATAATACTATCACCCCATTCGAAGACTTTGATTAGCAATGATGGTGGTGGGATGGGTACATCCTGTATGACCTCTGAAAAAATGGATGTGAGCAAAGTTAGGTACCTTTGTGTGGCGGTGTCAGCTAGTTGGAGTAAATGTTCTCGAGATGCCAACCAAGTATTACCAGTGAGTGTATCCTTGATATACATGAAGGTCCCTGATGCAGTGATAGTGACATGGTCTGACAAATAATATGCTAATAATGGATTCCGGGATTCAGGATTTAACAATGTGATATGAGGGTTTAGAGAGGTCTTGTGTTTTTGGGTAACAGATTTGGGTCTTGCAGTTGCCACAACAAGTTGTTCCAAGATCCACCTCCAATAGTAACATTTCATCAAGACGGGAAAATGGTCATGAGTTTCGATTCGATCGATCTGACCCTTGAATTCTTTATAGGGTATCGTACCATGGGCTAGAAGAATTGACATTTTGGTTGCTGCTAGGATTGCCCCCTGACAGGCGATTTCTTTCCATTCTTGTTTAACAGCTGATGGGATGTCTTCGGTATGTAATAGCAAGTAGTAATTTGACAAGTTTTGAGTAAATGATGATGGATTTTTAGGCAAATCGATTAATTCATTTAAAGCCAAGAAATCATAGGCAATTGATTGCACCCTCCCATTACGACAAGAGGGTCGGGTTTTTCCCTTTTAAATCAAAGATATTACGTGATGATATGCTTCATACGTCAATATGTTCTGAATCGGAGAATCTAAAGAAGTATTTTGGCAAATAGCAGACATTTTGTTCCTTCTTTTAGAATAAATAGAATAATAATAAAAAATGTAATAGAATAAACCCAAATAACGAATAATAGAGACATAAAAAGAAGGTTTTAATAAACTTAACGAGCATACAAATTAGAATGGAAATATAAAATGTAAACAAATAAGTGAATAATTATTTAACATATGATTAAATATAATATGCAGCAACAACAGATGTATTTATTCACCACATTCACCCCTCCTTGTTAGAGAATAGTCTTCAAGGTATTTTGGAGGATATCTAACTCTTGTGGTTCGCCTCAAAGGTATATATTCAGAATCATGGTTTTGATTAGATGGAGGTATCGAATATTGCTTTTGTTGTGGAGAGTATGAACTGTTTGATTTGGATGAGTGAGGATTTGCTGAGTGAGGAACATGGTTTGTAGTGGAGCTATTGCCTACTTCTAACTTGGGCATGTCTTGATTAGAAGCCTCTTGAACTTCTTCAATGTATTCACTCACTGGCTGGTTATTTATCGAAACTGACTGATCCTTTTCATCTTTTGAGAGTACGGTGTCATAGTTCCCCCTTGGAGCAAGTTGCCTCAGAGAAACTGTTTTGTCGTATCCATTACTGAGACGTACCGTCGCATAGTAGTCGCATAGGGATTCACATCTATTAATTCAACCTCGTCTACTAGCGGGTCGTATTTGCTCTGTCTTACACTTTTCTTTAAAAATACTTTTTGAGATTCAAGTAACCAGGTTGGCAAAGAATGTCCATTTGATGATTTTCTAGAATTGATTCTCTCATGAGGTGTGTTACATTTGTAGCAGTGCAAAGTAAGGACCTAATAGAATGCAAGGAATCATTTAAGACACTCTCCCATTGGTTTATCTTTAACTTGCGACTTTTAAGCAGCAGTATAATAGCTTTCCAGATTATACCATTATAACGTTCAATCTGACCATTACCCTGGGGATTATAAGGTGTGGTTCTGCTCGTCGCTACGCCTTTTGAGTTAAAGTAGTCTTTAAGATCTTTTGACATAAAAGTTGAGCCTCTGTCAGTGTGAATATAAGAGGGCAGTCCAAATAAGCAAAATAACTCACTTAGTTTCCTTATTACTGTTTCTGTTGTCATATCAGGGCACGGGTAAGCAAAAGGAAAGCGCGAGGATTCGTCAACGATTGTAAGCAGATATTTATTTTTAGAGTTTGTTGGTAAAGGCCCTTTAAAATCTACATTCAACCTTTCGAACGGAGCAGTCGCTTTTATCAATGCCGTTTCTTGGGGTTTGTAGAAGCAAGGCTTTACCTCTGCGCATATAGGACAATTTGCTGTCATTCTCTTTATCTCTTCCAACGAGTAAGGCAGATTTCGACTTCTGATCCAATGGGCTATCCTAGTAACTCCAGGATGACAAAGTTGAGAATACAATTCATACAGTTTGTTCGTGTTAATTGACCCGCAAACTCTGGATAGTGTGTCTGCTACCTCGTTTTGTTTTCCAGGCCTGTAAATTATGTCATAATTATAACACGCAAGTTCTAGACGCCATCTGAGTATTTTTTCATTCTTAATTTTGCCGGAATGAGAATTGTTAAACATGAAGGAGACAGATTTTTTATCAGTGATTAGCCGGAAGTGACGACCTATCAGAAAATGTCGCTATTTCTTTAAGGCTTTGACAATAGCATAAGCTTCTTTTTCAACTGCAGAATGTCTTCGTTCACTCGGTGTCAAGGTTCTTGAGAAAAATGCCACTGGACGCCCATTCTGTGAAAGGCTAGTAGCAATTGAGTGTTCAGACGCATCGGTTTCAACATCAAATGAAATATTTTCATCAATAGCAGATATGGCTGTTTTCACTATTTCTTGTTTCAAATTTTCAAAATCAGTGGCAGCCAAAGATGAAACTGGAAATGTTTTAGTTTGAACTAGACTTCAAATTTTGTCTGAATAGTACGGGATCCATTTAGAATAGTGAGATAGCATACCAATAGTTCTTCTCAATGATGCTGTATCTGTGGGTAATGGCAGATTAATCAGCGGTTTAAGTCTGTCTTGATCAGGTTTAATGGTTTTGTTATTTATCTCATAACCCAATAGCTTTATTGATTTAAGAGAATATTTGCTCTACTCATTATTTACAGTCAGTCCAAATTTTTTGACAGCGTTAAGGAAGTTATTTAAATTTACATGATGCTCTCGCTCATCTTTGCCACATACAGTAATATCATCCAGATATGCAAAAGTTCCACTTAGATTCTCAGACCGTATAATATCATCAATTACCCTCTGGAAGCAAGCTACGCCATTAGTCACCCCAAATGGATTTTTTGTAAATTGATAGAGCCTGCCCCCAGCTTCAAAAACAGTGTATGGCTTTCATTATTTCGTATGGGAATTGGATGATAGGTACTAGATAAATCAATGGTACTAAACACAGAATATTTTGATACTTGCGAGACAACATGCTATATACAAGGCAGTGGATAAGCATCTAAAAGGGTAAATCGATTAATTGTCTGAGAATAATCGATCACCATTTGTCTCTTATGATTTGCATTTGCTGTAACTAGGGCCTGTGCTTTCCATGGCGATCGACTTTCTTCAATTATACATTCCGATAACAGTTTTCAATCTCGCTTTTAATGAATTTGCTGTAATTTACTGAATGTCTTCGAGACTTAGTAGCAATCGGATATACATCTTTAGTTAAGCTACTGAATAAAGGTGGGGGTTCTACCTGAGCATGAGCTAAAGAACGGACGGTAAGCGGGGATTTTATTCCTCCAAAGACAATTGGACGAGAGAGTGATGTTTTAATAAATCATGCCCTATTAAGACATCCGCACAAAGGTCTTTTAAAACTGCCATTTTTGTTTTGATATATGAATGCTGAAGAAGTCTCACATTGACAATACAATATCCAACAATTTGGGAGCTCAGTGAGGTAGAAGCCATTGAAACTCTACTAGAACCTGGAATAAGCTTGATTTTATATCTAGAAACTAATGAATCACTCAAGAAACTTTCTGAACTTCCAGTATCTATTAATGCATCTGCTTCATATTGGTCTATGAATACTTTTACAACGGCTCGTTTTAGGCAAGAATGTGAAGCTGCTGTCACAGTAGCAACAACATTTGAATAATTAGTAATAACAGCATTAGAGGTTTTATTATTTTCTTTCTTGTGTTTTGACTTACAAACTTTAGAGTAATGTCCAGATTTAGAGCAAATATTACATATGGCGTTTTTAGTTGGACAGTTTATTCGTGGATGTCGACTATATCCGCAAAAGAAGCATTTAGCAGAGGTTACGGCTGAAACTTGGGAACTTTGGTTTTCAATAATGGCATTTTCAGGTGTAGCAATGTATGCAACGGAATCAACATTAGAATAGTATGCAGACTGATTATGAGCTGTTTCTAAAGCTAGAGCCTGTTTGGAAGCTTGTTCCAAAGTTAGTATATTATTTTCCAAGAGACGTTGCCAAATTGCAGATGGTAAAATTCCGTTTATGAAAGCGTCCCTAATAAAATTATTTTTATGCTCTTCAGCGGTGACAGCCGAAAATGCACATTCTTTACTTAATACTTTTAAAGTCAACAGGTATCCACTGATAGACTCGCCTGCCTTTTGCTTACATGAAGCCAGTTGATACCTTGCAAATATTTCACTAGTAGGTTTGATGTACACACTGTTAAGTATATCAATTGCTTCTTCAAAAGTTATGCATTCAGATATAAATTCGAAAGCTTGTTGAGAAATGTGATTGATCAGAAGGTTCAATTTGTCTTTGGATGTAATTTCTTGTTCCTTGGATGAGACCTTTTCAATAAAACTTTCAAATGTTCTCAAACAGTATTTCCATTGTTTAGAATATGTAGGTGCACTTGGATCAGCTTCGAATTTGTCAGGTTTTAAAAATCTTTCCATGATACAAACTATAGTGTAGCAAGTCACTTTACTACTTTAACCCTAGAACACTACCGCTAATTGTACCTGCTTATTACTAGTGCCACGTAATTTTGACGCATTACGTATAAAGCTTTTTTATTTAGTAGATTTTTGTTTCCTTTTATATATTTTCCCTAATTATATGTTGTACATTTTATATATCGCACCCTTGCAAGAAAAGTGACACAAGTCAAAAATTTTCAATATTCTGTTTTTCGTATCAATCAGTTCAAAACATTGTGTTCTTTTATGTGTAAAAGTGTCACAACTCAAATTTCAATAATTTCCGCTAGGTAGCACTAGTGTCAGTTTTCTTCTACACAAACTTGTCGCCATTTTGTGGTCTAAACTGACACTTCTCAGTAGTGACTGAACTGTTGCAGAGTGAGGTTATGTTTGTTTTGTGGAAAAGTGTCACTTTTAGACTTGTGCCAGTTTAGTGCATAAATAATAGTTTTAAATAAGTGGAATAACGACACATATGTGAGTTATGTCATTTTTCTTCATAAAGAGGCTCCTAAAGTAGACGTTTAGGTATTGGACTTGGTGGCCAGTTTTGAGTTGTGACGTTGTTCTGCATAATGTTTTTAAAAGTGTTGATGAATGACACTGAATGACGTATTACATTTTTTGAGATGTGACGGTTAACTTGTTTGATGACTGAATATTATCACGTGCTGTATTTTTATTAGCCTATTTACGTTTGTTCCTGTACATATTCATAATCAACATGAATGTAAATAAAAGAACTGAATTGATGATGAAATTAGCCAAAAATAAAGTGGATAACACCACTGAACATATTGATGAAAACAACGGTACCCGTTCACACACTGGTGTTAATTTATCCAAGCCGAACACTGAGACATGGACCATAGTTTCTAGTAATGAGCCAAGGAATGAAACTTCCTTACGACAATCTATTGAAAAACCTAACGGCTCTACAAACATCATAGAAAATTTAAACGAAGAGGGACAGTTATCTGTTGAGTCTGGTGTCCCACAGCCTTCAACATCAAACGTCCAATTGTCTGACAAATTATCAACAAACTGTGCTATAGTTGCAGACAGTTTCGATGCTGATAATCCCGTTCCCGATGACCCCTTGTGGTGTGGTGGAGAACCTAATTCCATTACAAGTGATGACAAAAGTATTTCTGAAAATGATGATGACTCAGATCGTGATCCGTGGTACGACCCTGAAGATGATGGGCGAAAAAAAACATTAAAACTAAGTAAAATACGTAAAGTAGGAAATATTGAACAGATGGTAACATTAATGGAAACAAGTAGTGAAGATAGCGAACCAGAAGAAGAAAATGAAAGTATAAATATATTTCTTGAATAGTCCTCCTGCGAAGAAGAAAAGAGGAAGAAAAAGATCACTAAACAAGGAAGAATGGATAAAAAACAAAACTAAAAAACTAAAAAACACTGGCCAGTCTTACATGTCTTGTTCAAAATCTAAAAAAGAGTTTCCAGAAAAGGCATTAAAACCTCCTTGTAATTTTAACTGCAGACTGAAGTGTTCTACTGTAATAAGTCAGGAAGAAAGGCAAGAAATCTTCAATAAATTTTGGAAGCTTGGAGATTTAGGTAGGCAAAGAGACTTTATTGCTCATCACATGCAAATAGTCAATCCTGAATATAGATATGTTAAACAGGGCAGCACAAGACGCCTTAATAATGCATTTTATTTTGATGTCAATAGCAAACGCATCCGTGTATGCAAAACATTTTTCAAAAATACTTTAGACATTACTGATCGGCCTATAAGAACAATCTTAGAAAAAAAAGGAAAAGAAGGGTTTGTTACAGAAGATATGCGAGGGAAACATAAAAACCACAAAAAAATTGATGACGCTATAAAAGAAGACATAAGAAGACACATTGAATCAATACCAAAAATTGAAAGTCATTACATTCGCAAAAACAGTACCCGTGACTATATTGAGGGAGGTAAAACTATTGCCGACCTTCATAGAGACTATGTTCAACTGTGTAAATCACCTGAAGATGGGAATGAAAGGCCTTATGGTAACTATATTATGTTCCATAAAATCTTTACAGAAGAGTATAACATATCTTTGTTTACACCAAGAAAAGACCAGTGTGAACTATGTCACTCATACCAAACTGCAGAGGGGGATGCAAAAGAAGAACTAAAATTATCCTATGAAACTCATATTATTGAAAAAGATTTGTCTCGCTTAAAAAAAGAATCGGACAAGAATAAAGTTAGCCTAACGACTATAGTTGCTTGTTACGACTTACAGGCTGTGCTTCCGTGTCCTAAAGGGGAGGTGTCATCGATGTATTACAAATCTAAACTTAGTGTATACAACCTAACAGTTTGTGAACTAAAGAATGATTCAACCTATTGTTATGTTTGGCACGAAGGTGAGGGTGGCCGTGGCTCAAGTGAAATATCAAGCTGTATTTTGGATTTCATTCAGAAGAAATGCCAAAACCATGTCGATAACATTGAATTCATTTTTTATAGTGACAACTGTGGGGGTCAACAAAAAAATAAATATTTATTTTCAATGTACCTCTATGCCATAGAAAACTTCACAATCAAGAATATTACTCACAACTTTTTAATCAGAGGGCACAGCCAGAATGAAGGCGATAGCGTCCATTCGACAATTGAAAAACAAATCAGAAGATCGCTAAAATCAGGCCCCATTTACCATCCTGGTCACTATATTTCACTGATAAGGACAGCTAAAAAAAATGGTAATCCCTATAATGTCATCGAACAATGCCATTCAGATTTCTACGATTTCAAAGATTTGTGGGAAAAGATCGGATGCAATTCTACTTATGTTTCTGAAAGTAACAAATTAGCTATGACAGATATAAAGATTGTGAGAGTGGAGAAAACAAAACCTCTTCATTTACAGTACAAAACAAGCTTTGCTGAAGAAGAAACGTATCAAAGTGTTCCTATCCAAGATAAATTTGGGAAAGAAGAGGAAGAAGGAGGAAGTAGAAAGAGAAGATCTGCAAGAAATGAGGCAGAAAAACAACTGTTGCCAACCTGCAATGGAGTGTCTTTGAAGCAATTGTATAAAAAAAGACTATCAATACCCGAGAAAAAGAAAAAAGACTTGCAGTACTTAGTCAAGAACAAAATCATTCCAGGTTCTTATGCTTTGTTTTATGACTCTCTTTGATAAGCGATATGTGAACGTAAAGTCGTCCTTTTTTACTTTTATAAACTTAATGTTTTAGTTCGTCACAGTTTGTATTTAATAAACATTTTCATTTAGCCTACAGGATTTTTTAATTACTTTATTCTCACCCAAATCCAAATAGAGTACTTTGTAATTAGGATGACCACACTACTTTAGAGGTGCCTAACCTAACCTAACACGATTAGGTTTGGTTAGGTTAGGCTAGGTACCTGTAAAGTGAGGTGTGGTCGTCCTGATAAAAAAGTACCCCAAATATTTTACATTCAAAACCACCTAACCTAGCCTAGGTTTGGTTAAATGACGTTATATTAGACATATAATTCAAGTACTAACTCAAAAATAAAATAAAATAAAAATTAAAATTTTGTGGAAAAGTGACACAAGTCAAATTAAAATAAAATTTATATGGATATGTAATACATAGAACAAATAACAAAGTATTACTTTACTCGAAATAAAAGTTATTTGTACATACATTTAATAAAAAAGTATCATTAAATAATCATTGCTAAAGACTAGTAATGGCTAACCAGTAAAGAAACAGTTGTTTTCATTTGCCTCTAGTGTAAAATTACTCACTTCCGACTTGTGTCACTTTTCTTGCAAGGGTGCGATATAATCAATTTTATGTTCTACTAAACTGTTAAAATGAGGAAAATGGGCAAAAAAATGTACTGTACATTGTATTTTTACATGTATGTTTTATTGCATTTTTATAAATTACACTGATTATGAAGTAGATTGATGTAATAATAAAGTGGTACTAAATTATAATAAAACTGAGGCTAAAAATAGGCCAAGAGGAAATGTTTAGGACTTAGGCACAATCAGGACATGTATTTTTTTGATGTTCCCCACATATAGTATTAGTGGCAGATATTAAAAGTGACAATAGGGTTTTTAGTAGTGACATTCTTGAAATAAAGCAGGACTTGAAACAGTTTAAAACTGATATAAGCAACACTATGGACATGTGTTTTGAAAAAATAGAAAATGTAATGCAATAGTAAATGTCAATAAAAATAGGGTAGATGCTCATGAAATAGACATTAATAACTTAATTTTAGAAAATAAAAACTTAAAAGGGCAGGTTACAAATCTTCAAAAATCAGTACGGATTGCAGAACAATATTCAAGAAGTAATTCTTTGGAAATCTATGGCGTTCCAGAAATAAAAAATGAAGTTATTATGGATGTTGTCAAGAAGATTGCAAAGGTAATACGTTTTGACTTTAAAGATGAAATGATAGATGCAGTTCATCGGCTGTCCACAAATGTCAGAAATCCAAATGCTCCTAGAGGGATAGTATTAAAATTTTGTAGACGCCTAGATATGGAACAGATGCGTGAGAAAAGTCGTGTGAAAAATGGTTTCTCAGCTGTCGAACTTGGGTATCAGAGTGAGAGTAAGGTCTACATTAACCTCGCATTAACGAAGGAGACAAGGACTCTGTGGAATGACACTCGCACTTTCAAAGTCAAAAACCAATACAAGTATGCCTGGATTACCAGCACCGGGAAGGTGTTTCTACGGAAGATGGAGGGATCTCGAGCTATTCTTATTAGTGAGAAAGCTGATCTAGACTGTTTAAAGTAGGATTAGCTAGTTATCAGGTACCTACTTACAATAACGTACAATAACACATGTGCATGTATTTACTATGGTTAATAACTAAACTAGTACTATAGAAACAGAAAATTGATAAGGTTTATTGATAATGAGTGTTTTAATTATATATTTATGAGTTTAATTGTTGATAAAGTGCATGAGTTATGTTTGTAATTTTGGTGTATGTATATATAATTACGTGTTTGGTATTTTCTGTAGGTTTTCAATTAGTAATAAATTAAAAACACTGGTGAATCGAATATAACTATTTATTATCAAAATGTAAGAGGCTTGAGATCTAAAACCACTGATTTTCGTTTGGTGCTTTTAGAAAATAAGTTTGACATAATAACTTTGACTGAAACTTGGTTATATTCATCTATCTACAATTCGGAACTATTTACTAATGAGTATATTGTTTATAGAAGAGATAGGAATCAACAAATTACCGGGAAAACAAGGGGAGGGGGTGTTTTAGTAGCGGTTAGAAATTGTTTCAAAACTAATAGAGTATACGAGTTAGAAACCAGTGATGATAATGTATGGATAACAATCAAGTTGCCTAAGGGACCTAATATAATTTTAGCCGTGGTATATTTTCCTCCTAATTCTCGTTTAAATGAATATAAAATGTTTTTTGACAAATTGGATTCATATAGTTTAAATCATGAACATTTAATTATACTGGGAGATTTTAATCTTCATATTACTGGTATAAATTATAACTTAGCTATGGGCAATGAAATATGTAGAAGGTTATTGTTTTTTAATAAATTGCACGGTTTAAAGTTATATAATGATATTATGAATGCACAGGGTCGTACACTAGATTTGGTTTTGTCAAATATAATTAATTTAAAGGTGAGTGAAGAATCTAATCCATTTGTGAATGTAGATAAATATCATCCTGCTCTTATATTGAAATTTAATGTTGTATATATTTTTAAAGAATGTAGTAGGAGTAGTAATCTTTCTTATAATTACTCTAATGTAAATTATTATAATCTTTACAAAGAAATTGGAAGTATTGATTGGCAGGATTTGTTTAAGTGTGATAACTTGAATGAATCTATTGAATTGTTTTATAATGAGTTGTATACAGCTTTAAATTTGCATGTACCTCAAAGTGTTAAATTTAAATCGAAGTATCCGTCATGGTTTTCTCATGATTTAAGGAGATTGATCAAATGTAAGGAAAAATATAGAAAAAAATATAAAAAATATAACGTTCCATTTTTTTTGGAGCGATATAAAGATTTAAGAATGCAATCCAAGCGTTTAATTAAAGTGGAATACAAGCATTATGTGAGTAGAGTGGAGGGTGAGTTAACAGTAAAACCTAAAACATTTTGGAAATTAATAAAACAATTAAGATTTGTTGATAATTTTCCTTCTACAATGAATTACAATGGCACGGTGGTGGAGGGGGGAGAGGCGATAACAGAGGCTCTGGCCTCTCATTTCAGCTCGGTTTATATCAATTGCACTTTGACTCCAGACGAATTGTGTTGTGGTGCTAAGCATTCATCTATTATGGAAAATGTCAGTTCAATGTCTTTATCAGAAATATCGGAATATGAAGTAATAAATAGTATAAAACAGTTAAAATCAAAAAGGTCGCTAGGACCTGATTGTATTCCACAGTACATTTTTAAGGGTTGTGCTGAGTTTTTTGTTGCTCCCTTAAAACATTTATTTAATCTGTCAATCAAACAATGTTGTTTTCCTGATGCTTGGAAGATAACAAGGGTTGTACCAATACCCAAGAAAGGTCGTAGTAATGACATTGAGAATCATCGGCCTATAGCGGTGTTATCACCTCCTGCTAAAATATTTGAGTCAATAATTTATAATAGATTGTTTTCTTATATTAACAAATACATTAGTAAATGTCAACACGGCTTTCTTCCGAATAAATCAATAAACTCCAATTTGTTAAATTTTTCGCAGTATTGCAATTATGCTGTTGACAACAACATCCAAGTTGATGTTATTTATACAGACTTTCAAAAGGCGTTTGACAGAGTTAATCATTTGAGTCTGCTTAGTAAACTAAATTATTATGGACTTAATGATCAGTGTGTGAAATTTTTTTCAACTTATTTACATGGGAGAAGTCAGTTTGTTAGTTTTGCAGGATTTACCTCTAGTAGATACATAGCTGGCTCAGGTGTCCCGCAAGGCTCAAATTTAGGTCCATTGTTATTTTTAATTATGATCAATGATGTGGGAACACATATTAAAAACAGTGAATTACTGCTTTATGCGGATGATATGAAACTTTTTTCGAAGATAAACAATGTTAGTGATTGCTATAAATTACAACAAGATCTTAACGCACTTGTATTGTGGAGCAATTCAAATTTAAAATTTAATCTTGAAAAATGTGTTGTTATGTCATTTTCCAGAAAACCAGACAAAAATATAATTAAATTTAATTATGACATGGGGGGAAAACAATTAAATAGGAAATCAACTGTTAGAGATTTAGGTGTATTATTTGACACAAAATTAAGTTTTACTGAACATATTATCTCAATTTGCAAATCGGCATATTCAATATTAGGCTTTATAAGATGCGGAAATTTTTTAAATAGTTTGGAAGCAATTAAATCAGTCTTTGTTTCACTTGTTAGAGCTAGACTTGAATATGGAGCTGTAATATGGAATCCTCATGTTAATTATCTCATAGATATGATTGAAGCAGTACAGAAAAAGTTTTTGAGGTTTTTATATTATAAGGCATTTGGTCACTATACATTAGATGTTCCATATTCAGAATTACTAAATATCTTCAATATTGCAAGTTTGTCAAAAAGACGCAAGATTAGCATGCTTATCTATCTTCACAAGTTAGTGGGTGGGGTACTCGATGATAGCAAGCTGTTATCTCAACTGGACTTTGCCATCCCCCGTCCAAACTCCCGTAGCCTTATGTTATTTGTTCCGAAATACTCTCGCACTAACCTTGGATATTTCTCCAGTTTAAATACAATGATTAGACTATACAATGTTAATTCACCTTCACTTGAATTTTTTTATAACTCACTTGATTCTTTTAAAAATACTTTAGTTGAGATTGTTGACAATTGATATTAATTGAGATTAATTGTTTATGAAATGTTGCTTGTTATTCAGTATTACAGAGTTTAAAATATGTTATTGGTTACAAATTAGGATAAGTCTGAGTATTTATGTATTTATTGATTTTTGTTCATGTTATATTTATTCATGTTATATTTATTATATAGTCTTGTGTTTTCATTTTTGGTTTCTGTCATTTGTTTTATCTATGTGTAAATTGTTAATCTAAACACGCCATTTTTATGATGAATAATGCGTGTATTGTGGAACTGTTGGACTGAGAGATAATGAACTGCATGTGCATATTTAAATATTATAATCTTAATGCTGCAATGTAATTGGTGTTGTTGCTGTTTTGTAGCATTATAAAATAAATAAATAAATAAATAAATAAATAAATAAATATAGGTTTTCCACATGAGCAATATGTGATAGTCATCCTTCTTTTCTTCCAATCACAGAAGTTGCAGTACTTTCGTTGTCCGTGATGTTGATGTGGAATTTCAAGTTCATTTTGACGAACGCCCAATGCATTTCAGATGGATTTTTTTGGTCATTTGACAAATTTGTTTGTTGTAGTCGTCTACGTTGCCACTCGCTGCAAAGTTCGTTGTGCAGAGTAATCATAAAATTATGTCTGGAAAGAGTTTTCTGGTGATTATGTTTGTTAACTCTGTAGAAATTGTGTAAGTAAATTACATGGGAATTGATGAAAACAATATTTAGCATATTCTAAAAAAAAGCATAGTGGCCAACGTTTGGTTTTTCTGCCGCAGTTTGTACTTTGGCATATTTGGTCAAAAGAGTCTACACTCCCTTTGGTAGAGTTATAGGTCATGATAATTTCAGGTTTTTTGGTAGTCTCATTGATAGATGGTTCTTCATGCGTGGTTGAAATCAAAGTTACGAGTTTATTGGCTTTTGGTTTGTATGATATGGCAGTTATTTCATCATGAAACAAGAATAAACTGCTTCCAACTTGGCGGGTTTGGTAATGAATGTGTCTTTGAATGGCTCTGGAAGTTCCATCTCATTTTTTTTTTTTTTTATTGTTCCAACAATGGTCAGTTTACATTCGTTCAAAAGGTGCTGAGCTAAAGGGATGCTGGTGAACCAGTTATCTAAAGTGATGTTGCGGTTAGATCCTGATATTGTTTTTGATACTAGTTTTTCTACAAAAAAGTCTGCTGATGGTTTTTTTGTTTGGGACTGTCCCTTTTCCTAAGTAAGGTATGGCATTTATCGTGTATTTGGTATTATCGTCACACATTAAAACAATTTTGATTCCGTATCTGTTCGGCTTACTGGGTATGTACTTTCGAAAGAGACACTTGCCTCTAAATCCCACTAGTTGCTCGTCGATGGTGACATAAGAGCTACCTTTTTGGTTTTTAATGCAACTATCAATTAATAATTCCCAAATGGATAATATAGCTGCTAGTTTGTTATCCTTTTTTCTTTCATACCTCCGTAATTTGGGGTGATTTGATACAATTTTAAAATTAAAAACAAATTTTCACAAATATAAAAAAATTATTTTTGTTTTTTTTTACTCTAGTTTTTCTTATCTACCTTAGAGCTACCAGTTTATGTAGTTACTTGAATAAAAAAATTTGTAAGCACTTTAAAAAAAAAAATGGTGTATCAAATCACCCCAGGTACTGGGATCAATTGATACACTATTGCAAATGAGTGGTTTATCACTTCTGAAAGGGTCTGGGGTTAATTGATACAAAAAGTATGTTTAAAAAAAAAAACATTTTATTAGCAAAATAAAGCACACATCCTTTAATACTTGAAGTCACAATCGTTACATGGGTATGAAAGTACAAAACCATTAGTTTGGTTAAGGGCCATGATAACAAACTTTAAGGAACTTAATTACAATTATTTTTAGTATGGTAATTTTGAATTAACATTTGGCTCAATTAAGGTAAGACTTGAAACTAAAGAACATTTTTTGGAAATTGAAGGCGCTCATACTCCACTGGCTTATCAAGACGCCCAACAATGTCATGTGGATAGACAATACTGGACTCTTTGTTATCTGGCCATACAAAAGGGTCTTTAAGACACCTGTACTGTTTTAAAAAAGTCACTTCTACAACTCTGCTGGAGCCACTAGCATTTTCTTGAATACTTGAGACTTGCGAACAGTACAATTTGTCCTTCTTTGTGATTTGGTCCTTGAGCTTTAAGAGTAGGAAGTCACCTTCAATGATTGAACAATAATCAACTTGGGTCTGCTCCTTTGCTTGGTTTTCTTGGTTGCTGTCATTGGAGGAATCTGGATCGGTATCAGTACTGCTTTCGGTATCAGTATCGCTATCACTTGCTTCTGCACTGCTGTCAACAGACATTTCAGCGGGATCATCAACATCCAATTCTTCATCGCCAACATTGCAGACACTTTTTCCTGGTTCAACCTGGAGCTTTTCCTTTCGGCTGGTCCTTACTCTCGGCTTTTCTTTTCCATAGCTCAGCTCTCGAAGTAAACCTAGTAGAGAATCATCCATGTCACTTTCAATATTGGTAGGATTTGCTTCTACTCCTCTATTTGGCAGTTCTTTCAAAACTTCCTGACGGTTCAAATGAATAATTCCTGTCTTCCTGAATCCATTTTTAATGTTGTCTGCACAGCTTTCTTTCAATTCATCAATGAGAGTTTTCAGCAATGGAGGAAAACAAATCTTACTCAGAGTGCCTTTATTCCCCTGGTCCCTCCATTTTTGGATGAGCAACCTCCACTTGCATTTCAATGGCCTAAAAAAGGCCACGTCAAGAGGCTGGGCCAAATGGGTGGAGTGTTTGGGCAGCATTGTAAAAATCACTCCATTCTCTCTACAAGCTGTCAAAACAGTTTCAGAGAAATGGCTCGAAAGATTATCTCCAATAAGGACTCTTGGTTGTGGCATTTTATGGAGGTAGGGCAAAGCTACTGAGAAAAACCAATCTTCAAAGTGTTCCTGGTCGAACCAGCCACTCTTGGTACACCCATAGTGGGTGCCCTTGGGACCTCCTATCCGCCATGACTCATATAAGTTTTCAGCCTTATAAATTACATATATTGGTAACAGTAAGCCATCTCCACTGGCAGAGAACATCAAGCTAGTTGCAGACTTAGCAAAGTCATTCACTTTTTCTGGGTGTTTTTGGCCCCTTCTGCAAATAATTTTTTTAGTGCCTGGGTCATCTGTTAAATTCGTTTCGTCGTAGTTGACGATGCTGCATGGCTGAACACCAAGAAGAGTTTGTTCAAGATTGTCAAAATAATCATTAATAGTTTGAGCAGAAACAGCAGCTCTGGCCCTTTTAATATTTTGACTCATTCTAGTGCTAGCATTTCCTTTGTGTCTTTGAAGAAAGGAAAGAGTCCAATCATTACCTGGCAAGTTGTTCGTGAACTTCTTTACACTCCTTCCCTGCTTGTCCAAAAACCCCTTGACTACTAGGCGCAAATCCATGAAAGTTAATGGGAAGCCCCACTCTCCAAGAAGGATGATCCTGTCTGAAAAAAAAACTATAAGTGCTTTCAAATAGGCCTAGGTTATGTTGGGTACGGTACAGTTAAAAACCGGTAGTTTAACCTAACATAGTTTATTAAGTGCAATATAATACAGTAAATTAAACCTACCTATCAAACAAAATAGCTTCTTCTTCTGCTGTCAATGTGGTTTGTCCACCTACACGTTTTTGGTGCAACTTCTTGGTACAGCGGTAGATCTTCATTTTGTCAATACAGTACCATACTTCTCTGAAGCAGCACGTAAGGTCAACTTCCTACATTTTACTTCATCTACAGCCTTTTGCAAATACTCATCATTGTACAATTTCCTTGGTTTTGTCCCAGGAGGGCGTTTGTAAAACCTGGGCATCTTGTTGACCCTGAAAATAAAATAAAAACTTATTTTCTGCTTAAATTAGTCTATACATGTATTAAATCACCCCAGGCTGGGTCAAAATTTCTTAAATTACATATATTTTTGAAATGTGATTTAAAATTGGAATAGCAATAATGAGGTATTGATAATAACAATATTGCTTACCTTTTCTGAGAATCTTAGGTTAAAAAAACCTCCAGCAACCCTCTTCACTAACCAAAGTTTCCAAAGGGTTAGAAAAGTAGAGTTTTTACCTTGCAATCCAAACAGCAAAACAAAGCACTTAAATTGGAGGGAAACACCAGCAGACTGTTAATAGCATTAGAACAGAATACTGGGAGCCAGACGACATCATTGCTGCCAAACTATTCTTCAATTTGAACAATTCAAGGCATATTACATAAAGTACTACGTTTTGTATCAACTCACCCCAGTGTATCAAATCACCCCAAATTACCTTGTAGTCTTATCATCAAATCTGAGGCAATCTAAAATGAAAGTAAATCTTCTTTCTGACATGGTTGCTCTGTATTTATCACCCGAATAATTTGAATCAAACATAGTTTTAGTTGGTAAGTGGTTGTCTTTTAGTACTGCTGACAAAACCAGAATGCCAAAAAATGCATCTAGTTCTTCCAAATTTAAATCTTTTATTGAGCCATCGGTCTCATTTTTGTACAAAGCACGCCTTACACCCATTTCTGTATTTGTATGAGTCAAAATTTCATTGCATAATTGAAGTTTGCATAATTGCAAAACTTCATTGCATTGCATAAATAATTTAAAACATTCTGATGGAGTAAAAGCTTCTCGGGCAATTGCAGTTGGACCAGGAGTTATGTGAACTACATTTTTAGCTGGAATCCTATTTCTTTCTTGGTTGGCTTCGTTTGCCATATAAAGCCATCTTTTCCAATGAGTGACTCAACCAATGGTTTAACAATAAGGTTTTTGCTAGGTTGTTCTACATTAATTTATAAGTTAGGCGTACCTGTTTTAGATTTTCTACTTAGTTTTCTGGACGATGCTCCAATGTATGAGGGCTGGTCACTGCTTGTAGAAGGCTTAGTCTTAGAAGTTTTAGGTCTATTGTCCGATGTATTCTTCTTTTTTGGTTGATGCTCTAGTCCGCGTTCAATCATAATTATCGGGGTTTCTGTAGTTTCATCTTCACTTGAATCTTGTTGTAACTCTACAGGATCTGACACAAAATCAGGGACTGCATCGCTGTCATATTCATCTGATGTGACATTGTCTTCTACCTCTACAATATCCTCATCACTGATATCTTCTTCCAACATTTCACCTATGTCATTATCTGTCATTATCCGGTCACCACTCATGATTAGAAAGAAAAATTTATTTACATATATATTTACAAAATCATTTACAAAAATATAATATATATTAATATACAGAAACTCTATAGTCACTAGTCACGTAATACTGACGTATAATCCACAGCCACTCATAATAAGAAAAAAAACTTTATTTACAAAAATTATTTACAAAAATATAATTTATAGTAATATACAGAAACACTATAGTCACTAGTGCTACGTAAAATTGACGTGTAATCAACAGTCGTTTACCACTAGAGCCACGTAAACTTGACGCCTAGTATATTAACTAGTATTACTAGGGCCACGTAAATCTGACGCACAATTGAATAAAATCGGCACTTGTAGTCGCACGCACGTACAGTACAGGCCCAACACCTACGCTGTCTTACAGCAGACTGGTTGGGGAATGGGGATAGCATAGCTGGAAGGAGCGAGGGCAGGGCCGATTTGGAGGGGCGTGGCAGACAAAATGGTGTCAGATTTATAATTATGTCAGATTTATCATCTTGATTAAACTTGGTTTTGCATTTATCGCTACATTCACAATCTGGCCCAGTACCACTGGCTGGCACTACATTTCCCCTGCTGTTAACATATGCCTTACCTTCTCGTCTTGCTGTCTTCCTTTTCTCTTTTTTGTGATCACTTTTATTTAATACAACCCTTCTGTCTCTTAGGCTGAGGGCATATCTTCGTCTGAACTGTTCATTTTCCAAAATAAGGTGCCTATTCATTATTGACTAAACCTAACCTCAAACAGCATTCAGTCTAGTATATTCAATATCAACACTCAAAATAACAAAGGATAAAAAGCACAAAACACTGTCACCGTTGTTTTAAAACAACACCCAAGTTAGTGAAAATGTGGACAAAGCTCACTACACTTTAGCAATTAAAATCCTTTATTAATAACACCACGTGATTGAATCCAAAAGCACGGCAAAATAATGTAACAAACAAAGCATTCATCCACACCAGAAAGACAGCAACTCGAGTTCACTGTCATGGTCGGCCGGCACTGACCACTAGCGCGGCGATGAGTGGAAGAAGGGAACTACTCTTTGAGTTATTCCCCTGTTCCACTCATCGCAGGACAACA